>JAULBM010351953.1:0-22094 GCA_032357055.1 Geukensia granosissima | reverse complement strand
GGAGGGGTATTTGCGAAAAATACCAGTCTTGGGAATCAAATTTCCCTCGCCTGTCGGCTCGGGAAATTTTTCTTCCCGCGAGTGGTATTTTTTCGCAAATACCCCTCCCTGTCATGATATATCTGTTTATAATTCGACTGTCTTGCCTTGCAAATACCGTTATTATATGAGTTGTATTCTACAGAATCCAAACATTCTAATGTATACATTGCTTGGTTGAAATTTTGTCTTAGTTTGGTTTGGAATTATTCAAAATTTGAAGTTATTCTGTTTGGTTAAATGATAATCATTTATTGTTACGTCTGTATATTTAGTTCAATTTCACCATCACCTTTTCTATATAATAAACTCACCTGTAAGGACCTTGCCGGAAATGTATTGAACTTTCGAGGATAAATGGGCAGTATTTTGCTTTTGATTTGTTTGTTGAGTTTGTTCCTGACCTAAAATAAATTTACAGACACGTAAATATAAGGTAAGGGGAAAACTAGAATGTAAGTTCGATAGGTTTGTCTTTGTGTTTATTGTTCTGTTAAATGTAAATTTTTGATAATATTCAGGCAAGAGCAGTATTACTTTGCGAATACACGATTTATTCATTTGTGGCGATTTAGAGCTTTCCACAAGGAGTGGTTTTCCACTCTTGTTGAAGACCTGTGGAGACCTTTATATTCTTCTAGTTTTTCTCGTGGTTGGAGTAGTCTCTTTAACAACCCTGTATCTTTTTTATTTCATATTCAAGAACAAAGAGAGATAACTCTAACACACTACAAATGCTTTTCACAATGTTTTATTCAATAATAATTTAATTACCAATTATTTAATTTGGGAATGACTTGACTTTGCTTGTACATCCATACATAGTTTTTTTCACTACTGATGAATTGACCAAACTGAACATGCAACGATGCACTATTGATTGTGTTATCAAACAGGCTTACATTAAATGTATATTTGATGTTTTTTAAACATTAATAAAAAAGTGTGCCCGCAAAAGAGTGTATTCTAAAACAGTTTCAAATGTAAATACATGGGATGTTTTCATTAAGGGTTGAATACATTTGTCTCGTAAAAGCACAATGGGTCCAGATTTTGTATTCCCCGAACAAGGTCAGTCTTTCGTATAAATGTAGTTGGAATAGAAATGCTAATAAATTATTTCCAAGCCTAACTTTGTGGGGATACAAGTTGCAAGAAGTCACGAAGTAGTCAATCTTAATTGCCGAATGGCTGGCGCACCGTAACCTTCAGATATATTCTCTTGGAATACAACTATATGAATGTTTTGTATGAATACAAAGATATATTGTATAACAGTATATATTATATAAATTTATAAAAAGTATATGGTATAATATTATATAATTATATAATAATATTGTATAAAAGTATATTGGTTTTTTTTATTTTACCTTGCCACACTTTTGCTGGTTGTTGGTACTGAGGGGGACTATAATCTGTATATATTTTATTACAAATAAAATAAATTGCCTCTCTTGTGATGTAAAATTTAGATAATAGTATTGTTTGGGTGTTTGAGTTATTCAATACAATTTTAAATGATATCTCCCTGGTTGATAAATAAAGATTGTCAGAAAACAAGAATGTCTTTAAGCTCCATATTATAATTATAAGCTATTGTTATCATCACATAATTTTTTTTTAAAAATGTCAAGCTGTAGAATCGGCAAAAATGTCTTAATTTTCTAAAAATTCTGATGATTTAATAGAACATATGATATGTTTAAATTTTACTGAAACTGGAAAACTGTATACTGCTTCAGAAACGCTTTCAACACAACAAAGAAACGTAAATTTAACGTTAAACTTTGGTCCAAGTACATTAATATAAAAAGGTATAAAATTATCTTACTTGTTGCAGGTTGATGTTTGTAAGGACTTGCTTGAGGGTTAGTCTGCTGTGGTTGGGGCTGTGGCGGTTGGTGTACCGGAGCTGGAGGATTATGTTGCTGAACAGGCTGCCTCTGTGGAGGTTGGTTCGGTGGAGGTTGATGTCTGTACTGTGGCTGATGTGGCGTTTGCTGTGGTTGAGCTTGTGGTGGTGATTGAGCATGATACGGAGGCTGTCTTTGTAATACTTCACCAGAGACAGGATTGCTTGCGTGTTGGGACTGGGGAGGAGGTGGCCGGTTGCTTTGTGGAGGTGCACCTTGTGGTGGATGTGGCGCTGCTCCTGTTTTAGAAATAGTAATTTTGATTGATTGGTTGATTGCTGTTTAACGTCCAGTGACAGATATTTCATGCATATTCAGGACGAGAACAAGTTACAGTAGTTTTGAATATGTTTTGATATTATAAAAAACACAAAACTGTACATAATTTTAAAATCTTTATTTACTATAGATGAAACGTTGCAGTGATGATTTTTATTTACATGTGACATATGTATGATTTCATTACTAACCTAAGTATTCCCTTTGCATATGACTTGTAATAGTGTATTATGATGATAGCGAACGCGTGATAATTCTGGTGTGTAGGTTTTGTCAAACTTTGCGTTTTTGGACACTTTTACATGTTGATTGATTACACAAATGTTACTTGACGTCCAGCTGATACTTTTTCGATCATATCGATGGCAAATTATGAAAAGCAAAGTTTTTAACCTGCGGCCTTACAAGGTAACATTCAGCAGTAAGACATGCCACCTAACCCAGTCTTACTACTATGATTCCGACCGACTAGCTAGGGTTAGAACTTATGGCCTTCCACAATCAAAGCGAGCAACAAAGTACTATACTAACGCAGTTGTCGGTTACAAATACGTGTGATACTAAAGTTTTCCACATTTAGATATATGTTTACTGTTTCAACGACTAACATAATGGGTAAGCCTATCTTGGTAATAATGCATTAGTATGTTTGAATGAAAGTCAACTTACGATAAACTCGAGGTGTGGGTTTTGGCCCAGGTGGATGCTGTGGGCGGCCTGGTGGTACATAACGATGAGCAGCAATACGTTCTAAAATATGAAAAAACCATGTAGTACTTTGATTAACAATTATGATTGACAAGCATTTATAATTACAATATTCTAGTTTAATAGTTTTAAATCTCGTGAATGTAACCAACAATTTGAAAAGAATGGAATCACGGGTAAGTTTTGAGAAACATTTTTACTTTACGCTTAGCTTGCATGTCAGTGTGCACAGTGTTCTTGGCAAGTGTTTTCTACTTTTCTTAAATAGCAATTACAACTAACGCCAGGTGCACCACTGGGCGGATGAAACGATTTGTACACATTTCTCCTGGTACCGGAGGCACTTAAAGGTTTTTCAACCTACAAAAATCAGTCGTTGTGTAGCTTAACTGCTTGCTGCACCAAGCGTTAGTTGATATAGCTAGATCATATCTTTTAAATCTTGAAAACAATTTAATCAAAAGTTTTTTATTTATGTACAAGACAAAACAGTAAAAACCGTAAATAAAGCGTGGACTTTCTGGAATTATTCCGACGTTTAATTTATTTTGTTTACATCCGTCGTTTTCGTGAGAAATTTAGTGTAAAATACCCATGTGAGAGATCAAAAGTGCATAGTTCAAAGAGACAAGACAATTTTGAAACAAACTATAAGATTAAACGGAAACAAAAAGAACAAAGGCTTGGAATCTACGAACTCCTTTATAAAAAAAAGTTGGGACCAGGTGCTCCGGAAGTGAAAGTTACGTTGTGACTAAATAAATACCAAAAATATGGCTTAATGCTAACAATAAGAAGGTAATGTACTGTACAGTCATATCAGAAAACTGAAATATTTAAGACGGTGCACGCGATGCACGCTCGATAAAGCCTATCAACGGATGGATTAAGGGTTAACAGCATGAGTGGGCTGCGGCGGACTATTTATTTCCGGTTATATTACACACATCAAACTCCACATATTGATTAGAAATATGTAGTAATATCAAATTGTTTCCCTTTTTGTTTGGTATTTTTATAAATCCACGATTACAAACGTAACGTCAAACAATTATACGTGCGCCACGGGAACTCGTGATTTACTGTGTAGTTCGGTTACTCGTTGTATGACCCAAAAAAGTGTTCTTTGTTAAAGCGACCTTCCTCTCATCATCTCTTAAGAAAAAACCAAGAGGACAATAATTCATGACCACCAAAATGTTTATTGTGTCCTCGGACTTTATCATAGAGATCTATTTTCTGCGAGAAACCTTTCACGGCGGACACTATTTAATCTTACAGTTGAAGAAGGAAGATATTCGAATTTCGAAACATAGTTTTTCTATATTTACTTACTGTCACATAGTCCTCTGTTACATGTGTAACCGCGTTCACATGCGCTACATGGTTTACCATGATTATAGGGCATCTGACCAATTATATTTCCTCTGAAACATACATCAAATAACAATAAATTAAAAGGGTCAATATTCATTCAAAGCCATGTTTTGTCCCATATTCTTATTGTATATTTCCCCCTTTAAACTTTATTTGTGTTTTCCCACTGCTTTCGTTAAATGCATGTCGGTTATTCGAACCAAATAAACCAAATAAATAAACGTGCAAATCATATTAGAATTCATAAGCTGATGACTTTTATTTGCTGGGTAATTGTTTTTTATAACTGCTGTAACATTATTTGACAATCCGAGTTACTTTTCCTTGTATGCCATTAGAAATTATTATGTCGGCATAATTATAAAAATCGATATGTTTTATCTGATTTTTAAAACTAACTAATTGCTTGCTTTATATTATAGATGTAACTTGTTCACATTAACTCATGAATGCTTCAAAGACAGTTTAAATATTTGAATTTTCATTTTTTTTACTTAAAGGGTGTTGTAAAAAACTATACAGAAAATTGAGATCTGGTATAACTGTCCACATTTTTAACTATATTTTAAAGGTTTCTACAACCAACTGTTGATTAAATATATACATACTGGGGACTGTAATAGCAAACCAACATCCATCCGTTCGGAATAAACTCTTCTGTTAAGAATAAAGTGGGACATCGTTTATAAGCACAACCAATTTCTTCAGATTTTGCCCAGACAACCTAAAAAGCAAGAACTTTTACTTGTGAGTTGTGTTATAGTGTACAGAAACACAGAAAAAAATGAAAATGAAATATGATTTGAAAGAGACGACTCCTGCAGAAGTCCTTTTTTCACACCAAAGACCCAGATAAGCCTATATTACTCTTTATTAATGACAAATTAGGTGTGTAACATGGCTCCTTTGTTTATCAAAAACCTTCAATCAAAATTATTACGAATATTCCTTAATGACATGCAAATAAAATTTCTTTTCTTTCTACGGTAAATGATAATTATGTTGTTTGTCAGACATAAATCACCAATCAATCTCATCTCCATGAATTAGAAACATTCAAAAGAAAGCATATTCATATCGTCACAAAAAGAATAAATTGTTTTGAAATACCTTGATACTATACAAGTTTACCTTTAAAAATGGCTTTGTATGATGACATTGTAACTCACTGTAACATGATTTCAATAAATCTTCATGTCTGTTAGGTGTCTTCCTAAACAGTTGATTCACTTTTTGACATTTTGACTTTTTTGGTTTGACATTTAGTGATAAATGTTTTAAAAATAAATTTTTGCTAGTCTCACATAGATTCTTGCATTTTGCCTTTGTTAAAATGACAAATTAGTCAATGCAAATCACTTATTCGAACTCAAATGTAAGTGCTTTGCAGTTTTAAGGTGTTTTCTGTCTTTTTGGAAATTTTCTTACGACGGTTGCCACATGTTTGTCTTTTGTTTCTTATTTCGGTCATGGTCTTGTCTGTCTTCTGATTTAATGATTTTGTCTGCCCCTTTGGTATCTTCGAATTCTTGAAGGCTTGTTGAAAACTGTCGACTACTTTGGTCAACTGGCACATCATTGGATTCCAAAAAGCAGGACATGAAGGAATATGAATCATTGCATAGTTATTTGACCATGTAGACGACTCTGCCTGCCCTCATAAATCATTAAGTCTGGTACATGTAAGAGGAAATGCACTCCGAACAAAAAAAACTTCTTCTTTACAAACATAGGATATTTTTAATTGTTTTCGTGGATTCTTTACATGCAACGAAAATTCAAAAGTACAAAAATAGTTACAACAATCACTCAAATCAATGGATATTCGGTGTGAACTATCATTGCCTTCTCTTTCAACCATATATCTCATCTATTTCATATCCGGCTTTGCTTATGTTGTTCAAATTTTTGTTATTTCTCGATTGTTATCTCGACATCTGGCTTGTAACCTATGATGAATTTTCTCTGACCTTTTTCCCTTATGTACTAATATAATATAATAATATTCTGATTTTTCTTATTCCTACCACAGACATTTGAACATATCTAGGTGAGCCTTGGACAGGAGATCATAAAAAAAAAATATCAGTCTAAATTCTTGCTTTAGCTCATGCACTCCCCAATAAAAAAAGTGGAAACAACATTAGATACTCTTTAATTGGCCCAGTTTAAAAACTTCCTCGAGCTTAGTTTTTAGCTTAGTCTCAAGAGGAATCATTATCCTCAGAATTTAGTAAGAATGATTTTTATCAAATAATGCTTTATTTGAGTTTCTAGCTTAGACTCAAACTTTGTCTTATCAAACTGATTGTACACAATTTTTTTAAAGTTGTGATTGGTCAGATATAGACACTGAGCTTGAAACTTGGAACACAGTTTTCTATAACCACAAAGCGTTGACTGACTATTTCGTTCGGATTCATCAACATTTTTCTTTGTGTGTTGAATTCTTGAATGGATTTAAAATGTACTCTGTGTTGGGAAAATGCCACGCTCTCAGCACGTTAAAGATCCCTTTGCAACAGCTCGTAATAAGTGGTCCGCAGGTGACCAGTTGCTTAGGCTAAATTTCCCGCCCTTACTCAAACAGTCCCAATTAGGCACCTTGTGGCTATTAAATTCCCCGGCGTAACCCACAGCTAGCCTCTTAAACGATTTAATGTTTGATAACTTGTTCTCGCCCAGAATTTGCATGAAATATTTGCCACTGGAAGTTAAACAACAATCAATCAACCTAATACACAGCATAAAATAAAAAAACTACCTGTATATTAATCGAAACTTTCTATACCTACCTGTGTATAGTGACAAGCTTCCGAACAGTCAGGCATAAACTTCCATGACATTTTTTCAAAGTACCATTCATTTACAGCACGTTCAATCAAAACGTCGTCAGGAAGGTGGGACTCTACTTTGAATAAATTTTCGCCCCATTTTCCATACGCATGTGCGTAGCGACATTTATTTGCCCATGCTTCAGCATCTCTTTCCAATTTCGGACTCCATCTCTATAAAAAAATGACACATGGGAAAATTCAAATTATGTCGTCATTTTTCAGATTTTTTACGCTCAAACTTTATTTATAAAATGACCACATTTTTACTGGTATACTAATACATCTAGCAAAATGACATTTATTCTCCCCTAAATGGTCCCAAGAAGATAAAATTTATGTACGTAAAAAATGCTGATCTTACCTAAATGAAATAAAAAAATGTACATGTAACAAATATTTAATACAAAGACAAACATATGATCACAATCCAAACTTGTGACAGGCACATGAGAGATGTGTTGTGATTAAACGAGTTTAGTTGGATCATAACCCTCCCGCAACGAGTGGTCAAAGACAATAATCAAAGAAAACAACAGCAGCAAAAAGAAAAACTATTTAAAAAAATCCACCAAAACCGACTAGAGAAAACCTGCATTATAATAAATATATTAAACAAAAATACATGTAAAAAAGATACCTCTATTATAAAATGCTTGAAATTACTGAAAGCAAGCTCAGGGTAATATTCCTAATGATAGGACATCAAGCCTTCCAAAAAGATATGTCGTCAAAAAGTATGACCAACGATTAAATACCTTGTTGTCAATAAACGTGAGGAAAGACAAGATGGATGCAATCCAAAATTGATTATTATCAGGCTAAGGAGGCAATTTGTACCAACAAAAACCAGTTTTAATTATCTGACTTCGACGTCGAATTTTATCTTTTATAGATAAGTTTGTTTAACGGATCTGTGAGATCCAATAGAGCATTTATAAACTTATATATGCTTTATATTCAATTCATTCAACTAGAGGTTAATTAATACACAACACTTTTTGTCTGTAAACCAAGTATGTTTGGCCAAGGGCTTCTTTTCTATTTTTTATCACAGTGCGTGTTGCGATCGTTGCTGAGTCGGTTTTTAGTGTTAGGAGCAGTTTTATGATTTTACATGTTATTTGTTATGCTTGTCAAAGTTTTTTAATGATATGGAAAAATATAGAAAATGAAAATTACACAATGATGTCAAAGAGACAAACGATTGCTTCAAAAAAGACTTAGGGGGCTTAATAAATATCGATTTTTAAATAATGGTCCAATATTTAATCTAAGTTAATTTTCTGAGTAACTAATTTAAACCGAGACAAAATACAAAGTTATCAATGTTGAATATATATGAAAATTATTTGGTTTGCTATACCTCCATTTCAAGGATTAACCTCTCATCAGTAGCATTAGAACCGAAACATAGCAAGTCAAAGATCCAAAACATAGCAAAAGAAGCAGTCGACGCAAAATAGAAATGGAATGCCAAATCCGACGAATCTTTTAAAATTGGTCTCAAACGAAGAAAACTACATCTGTATACAAAGGATTGGAATATAAATTGGACTTACCAGTTGTTTCATATCCGTTGCTCCTTCACTCCTGCGGTAGTCGTTGTGTAATTTAAGAATGGTCTGTCTAAACTTGGGTGTCATTCGACCTTTAGGCACTCCCTGGGCATGGACCATAAGGGATTCCATGAGCCCTACTGCGAACAGTATTGTAAAAAATGCACTTATTAAATGCATTTCTTTACATTTAGTACAGACAACTTCCGGAGTACAAAAAGAGACACAAACCTATTTTGTATTCAGTTCAGAGACGTGGTGTCACGTTTTGAACTGCTTAGTGGACCTTTGTTTCAATTGCAGTCTATTATTATATTTATACTGCACAAATTCATTTTGGATGATAGAACTGTTCCATATATGACGTAATATAATTATAACAAATTAAGTGTGAAATTGTTTGAAATCATAATTTATCTCACCTCATATGTCATTTTTAGAATGTAATCTACTACTAGACAATATTTCTTTTGTACTGAATAAATTAGTTAATTAATTAATGATGACCTTAACTAAACACTATTACAACGTTTTTTATTTTTATATTAAGTATATATACCTGTATAATGAGACATACTTAAAACACCGTGTAAATTTGAATCTGCTTATATATAGATATGTTTAATGTTAAAGGTGGTCATGAATTAAGTTTCTCTCTGTATTTTTCCAGGAAAAATATTAGAAATCTATGCTTCTACAAGAAATCTTGCGTATGTTGAAGTATGAACATGTATTAAAGCATTGGACGTCTAATAAACTACTGAATTTAGAGACCACAAGAACTCAAATATTGGACTGAAAGTAATCAAAACTGAATTTTATTGTCTCTTTATTATCATATATTACCTTAATCAACAACAAAAAAATTGGTAGAAATAAACAAATCTAAATACACTGATGTTTGTCAATGGTGCAAGAACCATAATTAATGAATGGTTATACTGTAAACCGTATAAAATAATACATTCATTAGACAGAAACAATATAATTTTTTAAAGTAAAAAAGTTTTTGTTTTGATCTCAATACAACCGACGACAAGACGTTTTTTTTTGCCCAAGAATTTTAATGAAAAATGAAAAGTGTCTAATATGTATTTTTCTTTATCGTTTGTATTGACAAATGCCCATTAAAAGAAAATCCAACAGTTTTTTTTAACTTTAATGTTACAATTTTGTTGAAATAGTCGAACGTGCCAATTTGTTTGTCATAATCACGAAAATAATAAGAATTTTAATTATTAAGTATTAAAAGACGGTAATTAAACAACATTTTGACATCTACTTACCAACTCCTTTCTGTAAAACTTTGTGTGATAAATTTCATTTCAGACAAGACTCGGGTACATAATCCACCAGGAGGGCATCGACCCAGTGGTTTCAAAATACTTAATTACTTATGTTGAATTAATATGGATAAATCAGGTATGCTATATCCACATTTCAAAGAGTAAAATCTCTTAAGTATTATTAGAACCAAAACGTACATGTGTAAGAAGTCCAAGATCCAAACATAGCAAAAGAAGCAATCAAATCCATAAAAATTGAAATGGGAAGCTAAATCCGACGGCATTTGCACAATAAATAGAATTTGAAAATATAAAAGGGCCGGAAGTAATTCAGAAGCCCGACAAGACCAAATTGAACAAGACTAAACAGACTGAAATCATCAGTTTACTAAATACTAGACTGAAAACTTATGTTTAGGCAAAACAAATTAAAAAACAAGTGCGAGCTCAGGTTCACCGGAAGGGTAAGTAGCATGTCTCATGTTGCGAGAGTTGCAACACCTTCTGCTCAATCAAAAATGTATTAAAAAGGTCACTGTCTTAATTGCACATGAACAAACCAATTTTATTGAATGTATTCACAAGAAAATTTTGGCATTGTACTGTAGATAGTTGTCGCTTATAAAATATAGTCCTATAACTTAGGTATGTTTCAATACACATTTACATTTTAGTTCCTCACACATTTCTTGCAAACCTGTCATCAGTTGTCCGACACTAACATAAAAATCATTCGATCAGCTACTGGGTACGGCAATGTAGTTGCAGGAACAATCTGAAAAGAAATTGGAGATAATTATGCTATAAAACTGAATGCATAGTGGTACAAAACCCATCCGCCTAAATGAGAGTTAAACGGTATAAAAATGAGATACTCTGTCATGAATAAGAACTCCACAAATGTGAGAAAACAGGCATCATACATTTTGGACACGTTGTATCGTGTTATCACTTTCACATACTATCAGTACTATCTCATCTTAATCCGTTTAGTCCAACATTCTTCTCGTGGTAGACATATTTTATATGGTCAATCATTATCAATGCGGATAAAAATGTGGGTTACTCCCTCCCTAATATATATTAAACCCGCTTATGTTCTTTTATTTGCTGATGCATTTTCAGACTGTTATTATACTATTTTATAAACAGCTGTAAAAAGCAGAAGTGATGAACAAAAATGTATTTACCTTTAGTTTGAGTTAATGATGTTGTATCTTACATCATTTATCTCATCTTAAATGAATATATTTTGGACTAATCTAACAAAAATGGACCAAGGTTAACAAAATAAATGATTATTTTATTATAAAATGCAGTATTATTTAACTTTAATGTCCGTTTTTAAGTATGAAATAAAAATTTAATTTCATGAAGTTCAAGACTGGCATTTGAACAAAAAACCAGAGGGACCTGAGTTAAGGAGTGGGGTATATGCGCACCCTGGAAAATCTAAAGGGAGGACACACTATTCTGTCCAACTTTCGGAATTCGCACACATTCAGATGTACAGGTCTGCATCCGTTTTGCGCACCGCGGACATGATAACTTACTGATAACACTTTCATGGTAAAACTTTTTATCAGTTCATATTAGATTATTAAAAGTAGTGATATGGAATAATCACATATCCTTCTAAACCGTTCAATGGATTTAAATGAAATTTTACATTACCAGTAGACAAAATATATAGATATGCACAAAGGAAGGAAATTTATCTCGGCTCATTCAAGGGTTAAATAATCAGTGGAGAACGGGGAATCAGAGGCGGATTCAGACTTTTGGAAAAGTAGGGGGTCCACTATTTGTGGACCTCTTAATTCAATTATTTTCTCTATTTCTAAAGTGGATTTAGACCAAAATTAACCCGAAAATTTTTTAGCATTTATGCGTTTCAAAGGTGAGCCCCCCACCTTTGATCCGCCCCTGTGAACATTTTGTGAGTTTTGCTCACAGCATTTCTTGATTCGGATGATTTGGATATGAGAACTTCGTTTTACTATGCTTAGATTTCAGTCTTCCTATGGTACTGATGAAAGGAAACTCCATGAAAAACGTTTCCAGTATAACGAATAAGATTAATGCTTGCTTCTTGATAAACACCAATTTTGTTGTATAGAATTACCAGTGGAGATTATTCTAGCTTAAGTTACCAATACTTCACTTGCTTATCTTAAACTGATTTTTAAGTAACCAAAAATTCAAACATATTAGCAGTTTGTTTTAAAATATTGAAATATATTTTGCTGATTAAGTCAATAATGAAAAAATATATGTTGAAATTTTGGCATACGCGTGTGTTTGTCAATTCAAATCATGATTATATTTTATATTGTTATGTGGTACCTTTTCTTTCAAATTGGGACACTTTACAATGTACAAGCAATGAAAAAGCGTCATGTGACATTGAATTGATTTTTAAAAATCTAATGAAAATATTCAATTGTAAGCTAAAGGAGGAGAAACAATAACCACATATACGTAAAAAAGCAATTACCTTCAATTTACACCTGATCATATGTTTGTTTACCTTCAATTATACAGTCATGAACAAATACATAAGTAATTAGTTTTCTTTAAACCTACCTTGTAGACTTATATTTGATTGAGGGTTCGTCGACCTATATACAAAAAGAGAAATGGGAACCTGTAAAAAAAATATGCTACCAAAAATCAAGATCTAGGATAGTTATATACGGGCAAAAGGCCTTTAAAAAGTTACACTTTTGTTTACATTTTTTTATCTCGGCCTTTTTATGAGTAGTTCCTAATGCGGCTGACGAAATTTTACTCCTTTAAACACTGGACTGACAAAAATTATTCATACATTTATAAAGCATTGGCTAACATATATAATCAAAGAAGTTGCGAAACGAGAAATTTCAAATCTGATATAAAATTACTAAAAGGAATTCGAACATACCAAAGGGACAGATAGAAATTGTAAGGCGGAAGACAAACAAGAGCATGGTCAACAAAATTAAACGAAAGACAAACATAGAACACACAACACTGAACTGAAAACTAAAGCTGGAGTAACACGAACCCTACAAAAACCAGGGTGATTTCAGGTGTTCCGGAAGGGTAAGCAACTCCTGCTTCACTAGTTGCATCCGTCGTGCAACTCAGTAGTCAAAGCAAATGTATAGTGACAATCGATGTCAGTCACAAGCGATACAGGAAATGATTTGTATTAATGACAGTCGAAAGATATCATAATTCTTATAGTTTGTCATGAGCCTGTCCCAACAATATCCTAATTGATAAGCATCTCTCTTTATGTGTTATTGTAATGCAGAAGAACTAGGTGGTATATTGTCAATTGATCGTCCTTTCCTCGTGAATAAATCTTGCTGCATCAACACGCAAGTCTCACTGCTTCTGTCGTATATTTAATGTAAAAAAGCTCAGAGTTTTCCTCATGCACTGATACAATCTTCACAAGGTTTATAGCTCAATAAGTGGAACTCATTAGTCACTTCGCTATAAGTTGACCATGTTTTCCATGCAGTTTTCTTAAAACGCTTACAAAATAATGACACTTGGTCACAGCCACTAAACACATGAAAACATAAAAGAGCGGAAGAGTTGCATGGACCCTATTGGACAGCAAACTCATGTACAGGAACATACCTAAAGTTAATTTTTACTTCAAAGCGATAGGCTTGAAATATCTAGTTCGCGTATTACTGATATAGCAATCACAACAAAGTCAGTTTAAACAGTTCTATTCATAATTCTTTGAAGTCCATCGTTAATCGAATCTACAGCATGCACCAACATCCAAGTATCCGCCTCTTCATGATTACATGGCGAAAATTTACTTGACCGGTCTAATTGATTGAATTAATTTCCCTACCCATGGTTAAAATTACTGTATTCTGATAACCTGAGGTGATTGTCAAAAGCTGTTCTGCTAGATAAGAAAATTATCCCTTCTCACTTATGCCAGGTCTGCGATGGTGGTCTTGATAAGTTCTGTCGTCATGAGAACAAAGCATACCTGCCTTCCCTCTCTCAATTTGGTTAGTTGAGACTTGGTTCCAGGTAAAACTTGTTGGTACCCTAGATAAAATGTCCCGATCTGAAACTGAGTGTCCTGATGTAGATGTAATTATCCAAGATGGTGCTACTATTGTTAATATGCTGACACCAAGATTTTGTATAATCTTTGAGGACTTCTCTAAGCAGATGTTCTTTCCCTACATTGACAATAAGTTGTATTATGTATCGTCAAGACAGTCTAAAGACAACATCTCGAGGCAAACGTCGCTATTTGAAGTTATTTGAAGACAAGTGCAGTCAGATTCAAAACCTTCATGGAAATAAGGTATCTTCTCTGATTGACGATAATTAGATAGAATTGTTTGCTTATCTATTCTGAGCTCAGGTTATCAGAAAACAGTAAATTCAACCATGGCTAAGGACATGGTATGCAACAAACCAAATAAAGAAACCAGTAAACTTTCGCCATGTAATCATGAAGAGGTGGATACTCGGATGTTGTTGCATGCTGCAGATTTGATTAACGATAGAGTTAAAAGAATTATGATTAGAACTGTTTACACTGACTTTGTTGTGATTGCTATATCAGTAATACATTAACTGATATTTCAAGCCTGTGGAATGCTTTTGGAGTCGGGAATTATTTTAGGTAGATTTCTGTACATGAGATCGCCGTCCAATTAGGTCCATACAAGTCTTGCGGTATTCTATTCTGTCTTACTGATTGTGACAAAATGTCATAATTCTGTAATCGTGGCAATAACTGTATTGGAAACTAGGTCGACTTATAATGTAGTGACTATTGGTTGAAAAACCTTGTTAAGATTATATTAAAGAGTCGTGGAAAACATTGCACGTTTTGTCTTTCTTCTGTTTGTTAAAAGCTGTGAGTGCTTGCGTATTGATGCAGCAAGAAAATATTTGGAAAAGGAAAGGACAATCCATTAACGATATAGCACCTAATTCTTCTGCATAAAATAACACATAAAAAAGAGCTGCTTTTAAGCAGGATATTGTTGGGGACAGACTCTTACAAACTACAAGAATTACCGTCACCCGGTAGTTATGGTTGGAGGCGCAGCAAAGATGGACATGGGAAACATTTTTGACATCGCTGCAAAAAGCTTCAGAGTCAGTTGCTGAACTAATAAAACGTGCATGCAAAAGCAAGAATGGTTAACAAGGTCGATGTAAATGCAGAAAGTGAGCATTAAGCTGCAATGCTTTGTGTAAATGCGGCGGACAGTGTGAAGGAGAGTAGTGTTATTATGCCTTCTGACATTAGATTATGATTTACTTTCTTAAGGTTTGCTGAAATGAAGATTTTGAACTGTAAAAAACATGTATAAACAGTACCAGTGGTGCAATATATTGTATATCAGTTGAAATAAACCTAACTGTAAAATATTCTAATATAAAACTTGTTGAATATTTTTTTCAAGATGGCTGCCATCCAAAATTAATAATTTTATTTATAAATATTGGTCAGTAGTCCATTTGGTATACCACCACGATATGGCTGAGATATTGCCGACGTGGCGTTAAGCAGCAATCAATCAATCAATCCATTTGGTATAATACTATTCTTATATATGAAAATTTAATGACAGCAGCTTCAGAAATGAATATTGTTTACAAATATAATCAAACTAGAAATCAATTTTCAAAATGGCCGCCATTTCCGCAAATTTTAAATTTCGAGTTTGGTCTGAGGCTAAAAATGTTTTACATGATCATAACTGCCTCGTCTCTAAATTTCATGCTTTTACCACATTCTGAGCAATTTTGATGAAAATCTGCACAAATCGACTGGACTAATAGAGCGTATTCGTTACCTAACATTTGTTTAAAGAGTAAACCCCCAACGTAAAAAGTCTAACTGAAGTCTAACCACAGGCTCCACGCAGTCTGAAAACGCTCACCTGGCAAATTTGGAATTTTTTTGTTACAATATCTGCATGTTTGCATTTTTATATGATTGTAAAGGACCAACTGATTAACATGAACCAACCAGAACACATTGTGAGAAATATATACCAGTAGGGATCATTCATGACATGTTAAGTTTCATGTGTTGTTTTCTAAAGAACTACGTATGCACCGTAATAAGATGGCACGAAAACCACACATTTGGTAAAGACCCTCTGCTTGACAATCCTGCTTACTTTGGTTAAAATCTGTTTAATGGTTTCAGAGAAGGAGATGTAATGTGAAATTCCCATAGGGTTCAATGTTAACCTAAGTTTTGTCATTTCGGCCATTTTGAATTTCCAATCGGCACAAAAACACAAATCTAGAAAAAGATCAACTGATTAACATTTCTGCAGAGTTTGGTTAAAATCTCTACAGTAGTTTTAGAGAAGAAGAAAAAACATGAAATCCCCATAGGGTTTAAAGTTAAACTAAGTTTCGCCATGGCGGCCATTTTGAATTTCCGATCGGCACGAAAAAAAAATCTGGTAAAGGGTAACCTGCTTAACATTTCAGCAAAGTTAGTTTAAAATTTCTACAGTGGTTTTAGAGAAGATGAAAATAAATTTCATCCCCCTTTTTTCTATTCTTAGCCTGGCAGCCATTTTGTATTAAGGTCAGGGTTGTCGGAAATAATTTTGAAAGAGGACCTCCCAAAGACTATTCTATCAAAGTTTGGTAAAAATTGGCTGAGCGGTTTTAGAGAGGAGAAGATTTTTTAAATTCATCCCCTTTTTTCTATTTTTAGCCTAGCCTAATCTTGTTCAGAGGTCGGAGTAATCGGACAAAATTTTGAAAAAGGACCACCTAAGGATCATTTCAGCAAAGTTTGTTTGAAATATGGTCAGTAGTTTCAGAGAAGAAGATTTTAAAAAATTCATCCCCCCTTTTTTCTAATCTTAGCCTGGTGGCCATCTTGCTCGCAAGTCTGGGTCATCAAACACAATATTTTGGAAAAGGACCACCTAAGGACCATTCCACCAAAGTTTGGTCAAATTTGACCCAGTCGTTTCAGAATGGAAAATTAAAATATGAAGTGTTGACGGACGACGATTTCTGTATACCTGCCATCTCTTGATATATACATTTAAATCCTATCAAACGAACGGGAATATATTACAAAATCAATAAGTTCTTTTTATTTATGTTAAGAATATCATAAGTTATGCAAATGTAGAAAAAGAATGATTTTGTTCTATAAAAACTTATACAGAATTTTCCAAACCCCTCACAACTTGTCGTTTCATGAAGATATCAGTTCAAATGTACAGTTGTAAAGGTTGGAACAATTTTAAACTTGTTTAACATATGCTCTCAGTACATAAAACCGATTGTAATCTAGTGTTCAGTACACACTGTTTGGTGTGATAACGATCCAAGATATCAATCAAAACATTATTAGATGGATTAGGTTTAACGAAACTTTAAAATCATATCACTGTATTCATGTTTCCACTCAAAGCAATTTGAAGATACCACAGGGGCTAAATTATTTTTTCAGAATTAAGCAGGCGTTCTTACCATTCCGGAACACTTGAACTCACTTCAGTTGTTTCATTTTGTTGCTCATCTTTCGATCTGTGGTATGACTTGAAGAGTTTTGTTTGCCCGTATGGAAATTTTGATTTATTTTGAATATCGCTGATAATAATAAGAGATACTACATCTTAAACATCGCTGCATTCAAAGTGAACATAAAAAACTTGACAACATATTCACATCGGATCGGATTTAAACGGATCGCTAAAGAATTTTGTTATATACGGTATTAGCAAAAATCAAATAAAAAAATTGTTAAAACACGAGACAAGTTCGAAGCCAAATGAATTTCTACAGCCTCAAGAAAAGTGCTATCACTACTCCTTATGTAAACAAAGTCAATTTATCAATACACTAAACAAGTTTATATTTTGTAGTGATTTTAATCGAGAAAAAAACTCGATGAATTTAACAGTAAAAACATTTTTTATCTGTTTCGTGAAATTTCCACTCAATGATATATAAATTTCTGCTCAATTAGGCTATGGGCGAATTTTGAATTAACGGTGAAAAAATTGTAAGTATGAACAGTTTCAATATTTTTTATCAAAAGAGGCAACATACCTTAAACATTAAGATATTTGTTTTTCATTTTCACACTCTATTAGCTTAAATCATTATATAAATGCGATTTTGTAGCAATTCATAATGTGTTCTTTTATGCGGGAAAAGGAAGTGGATATACTGATAAAAACTTGAGTTAATAGTTAACTTACTGGAGGATATTAAAAGAGGTTGTTCTGCATTTCAGGTACTATCCAATAAATGTTTGCTTTGAAATGTTCAGTTTTTCTATATCAGTAATCATGGTAAATAAATTATTTGGCGACATGTACAATTACGAACCGGATATTAATTTTTTAAATTCACTCTCAATGTGTGAACTTAAAATTAGTTTTCTGCTCAAATCTAAATTGTAAATTAATTTAATCTCCAGTCATGTTCTGGCCACAAGTTTTATTTAAATTTTGATGGAGTGCGGTCTCAGATTAAAGGAGTGATGTCTTCAATGTCAACACCGTTTGTAACTGATGTATAAATAAGTATAATATTTCTGCGCGATTTTTATTTGTAATGAGATAGTATAGCATACCTAAATTTTCCATTTTTATTTAACATTGGTAATTTGTATATAGTAATTTATTATGTGATAGCTATATATGATGTATAAATATATACCTCGATAAATATATTTAATTGTTGGACAATGTCTTTTATGACCTTTTGTTTTATCTTTACAAACTAATAAATGATTACAAATGACATGATAACATGTTCACCGGCTGTACGAAATGTTTGAAACTCGAGTTTTCGAGAATGTTTAACTATACACTGAGCACTATGAGTGTATATATTTCATCTATGAGGCAGTGTAAATAAATTTCGAAACGTAAGTTATATAACTGCATTTAATAAAGTGTCAAATATTTTCATACTTGATTTTTCTTTCATTTGATTTCTTATTATACGAGTATTCGAGATCTTATATCTTCCATATTAACATCTATCTAAATTTTAACTAAGAGAATATTTTATGCTGTAGATTTTTTGTTTATGTACAAGGACTTTTCCTAGCTATATATACAACATTGATAAAATGTTGATGGTAATACTGCATATGCTATTAATTGTTTCCAGTTGCTGACAAAATAAAATAGTTATCTTATAATAGAATTTAGTAAAATGTTTAAATAAGGCATTGTTACTAAATCAAAAACATAGCTGCATACACGGGCAAAACGAACAAGTTGAGAAATAATTAGACCAAAGATGCCACAAGGGACATCCCTGTCTAGAAAGGGAAAATTGCCAAAAAGGATAACCCCGCCACATTTCTCATGTGCCTGTCCCACGTGAGGAATTGTGGTCATAGTTAGTCTTTTTCTTTATGTTAAATGTTTTGTTGCATGTTCTTTTTTGATAATATTCAGGTTAGAGCATTATTATTTTAAGCATACACGATTTTTTGGGGCGCGATTTAATTTTTTTCACTAGGAATGGTATTGGAACCTTGTTGAAGGTCGTGTAAAGAGATTTATTGTTAATTATTCCGTTTCTCGTAGTTGGAGTTCAGTCTCTCTGACATTTACCCCATATCTTTTCATATCAATATGTATCTTAAACTTATTTCCATTGGCATCTTATATAATCGCGAAAAAATACTGATAACAATATCTTGATGCTTTTTCACGAAATTAGAAAAATATTATAGATATTTGTATATCTCACTCTGAAAAGATCTGATATCTTAATTACAATGAATATACTGATCACAAATACGTGCAAAAAGAAGATACATCTTTATAAATTGCTTAAAGTTACTGAAAGCAAGCTTAGGGTGACATTCGCGATGACTAATCATCAAGCCTTTCAACATGAAATGTCATAAAACACAGTATATCTGACGATTAAATTCTGTGTTTTCAATAAACGTAAAGAAAGATAAGACTGAGTGCCGGAATGTATTAATAATCATTAATCATAATTTTTAGTGTAAAAACAACCGTGTTCAATTTTAAATTCAAATCGTAAAAGGGGATACGATCATTACTGAAAGAAGATTTATTCAAGGTAAGTTCTTAAGGATAATTTTTTTGAGACTCTGGATAATTTAAAGCTAAAACCTCATATAAATATATGAAAGTATTTTTAAACTTGTCCACGCAATCCTGTTTGAAGGGTCTTTCAGAATAAGGTCATAAACTTTGATCCATACCAATATGAATATAAATCTGCAATGAAAGAAGCGCAGTTTGTGTCTATTTGTATGCCAACTATCTGTTGATACACCGGGTTGCCAAAGAAATTCGAAGATACCAAAGGGGCAGACAGAAATCCTTAAGTCGGAAAACAGACAAGATGAAACGAAAGACAAACATAGAACACACAAAAACCAGATCATCTATATAGATTTTAAAGAAAAGAAATTCGACTGCTGCTTTAATGTCAGACGATGTTCAACAAGTATATTCGCTAAAAAGGTATAATATTTATTGCACCATATGTAAGAACAACACAACGTTTTGAATGACCAATTGATTTGAAATGAAAACTTTTCTTTGAAGAAAAATCATGACTATTTTAGACAACGGAAACTGGGCAGATTTAAGTTTGTCTTAGATATCTAGTGAATTTTGTATAATCCAAAAGTAGTTGATAGATGAATTTTCGTTACATTTATTACAAACAATGAGTGTTTTAATAGTAGTTATGTAACTAGTTAATAGAACTGAGACATAAGTGGTACTAAATTAACTAGAAACAGAAATGAACTGATTTTTGTATGGAATTTTTTGCAGTTTAGGAAGCCAGCACGTTGTAGGAACTGTCATATTGCAGATGTACCGTTTAATTGGGTGGTAACATTTAGATGTTCATTAACGATATGCTCTTCTGTCAGGTGTGTAGGTTTGAAAGTGCTCGAACTATGAATTCATTTTGGAGGACCTCTATATAATACTTTCGACTTTCTGCTTTATCTACAGCATCAAACTCGGTGTCCAACTAGGAGGTCAAAATCGGAGTATTAATTTGTGTCAAATCCGGAAGGAATCGCACGAACACCTTTATAAATAAGGAGAGTTACCAGGTGTCATGAAAGGTAAGCTTCCCCTGTCTTGAGCGCAACATCTGTAGTGGAATCCTAAACCTCAAAGGATTGGAGGCATTGCTCTTTGGTGATCTAAAAACGGCCAAGGCCATTGTCCGATAACTCTTTCTCTGTAGATGATAGAAAGTTGACATTAAGTGTATTGTTATGTCTTTGCCGAAGATTTCGGGATTTTGATTCCTGCCTTGTGGTTGGCGCACACACCCAGATAAGTGAAATATCAAGTAATGTCAATACCTGTTGAGATCCCCATCCCAAACCATAAAGTACTAGATCCCAAAAGGACCATATGTGGCCCAATTTTTAAACATTTTTTTTTATTAAAAACAAATTCAAACCTATTTAAAACAAATTTAAAAGTTTTACATAAGATAGCAATATGGATTATTAAAAAAATATAAAATTTTACTACCTAGCATGTGCTGTTGTGTTGCTTTGGACAACGGAAGTTGACGTTGTTCATATTTGAGAGTTTTTGGGTGCAGAATAGACTCTTGTTTATCAAATTAAACACAGAGCATATTTATTACCCAAAAAGATATTGAAATCTGATGTAAAGTTTGAAAAAAACAGATCACATGTTAAAATATTTTTGTAGTCAATGAATAAGCTCTATAATAAAACTTAAAATGTACCCCGATTTATAGACGAAGTCCAAGAACATTTGATAATGAATGCACTGCACTATAAAGTGAACATTTTTCCAAAACCTAATTTATTTAAATATCTTAAATATTCCATAGTATTTGCAAAAACACATGGATATTTCAGACACAGGAATTGAAGACTACAACGATAAATATGTTTTATTGAATACGTTTTACATATGAAAGTAAAATAAACATACACAGCAATTAATCGATATATGGAGATCAGTCCCATTCAGTTTGACGAACTGACGTCATTAACTTGCTGCATGATAAAGGTATTATATTCTCACTAAACACCTTGCAATTTTCATAATTACAGTA
>JAULBM010351942.1:0-12120 GCA_032357055.1 Geukensia granosissima | reverse complement strand
GTGCCTCAAGGACGGAGATACCTAGTGCCTATTCTTTCCCCGGCACAACCTTTGAGAAGGGGAGTTCGAGTATTTATGCATCCCGCTCGAGCTTACGGACGCCCCCCGCAGGACGAAAAATATCACTCAAATCTTTTTTCATAACAATCTCGCCACGATATGGCTGAAATATTGCCGACATGGCGTTAAACACCAACCAATCATTCAGAACTATCACATGGACATGAACTTGGTGGGTTACTTGTTAGTGAGTTGTCCAGTCATGACTCACCTATCGGCTGAAACTTAGAGAGATGTTTGAAGTTTTCCAATTAGTACAAAACAATAATTCATCTGACTAAGCCAGAACTTCTCTGCTGAAAGCAAACCTGTCAAAACTCGGAGGTTTGTTGTTTGATATAACCTTGACCGCATGTTCTAAATAATGTCATAAAAAGATTTGACCGTGAGATGCGGACATTGTTTGCTAAAACAACGACATTCGGCATGTGCATAAATAAACGATATACACGAAAATTTCAATTTTTTGCGGAGTATGGAATGCAAAATATTAAGTTTGGAACTTCGAATGAATATTAGAAAGAGTTAAAATGCAGCGTTTTGAACTATTTGATGTGCTGAAGTTTTAACTTTGTCTATGTTTCATAGGTAGCCTTCACCAAAGTTCAAAGTTCAAATAGTTTATTGTCATATATACCATAAACAAAGTCTGCGACAATTCAATAAACAACGCTGCAGTCGTCTTAAATGTTTTCAGTGTACAATAAATCAATTTTAACTGCTATTTTCGTAGAGAAAAAAATAATTTGTGATCAATAATTACCATCAAGTTGCTTTGATATAAATAACGTTTGTTTAATTCTATCGGTATTTTGTTTGTAAATTTGCTTCGATAAATAATTAAAATTAAGAAATAATCCATGGCAGCCATAAGTTTGTTGATGTTTTTAACATGGGCTGGAGTTGTCTTCGCATTAGTTTTATCCCTAGCGTCGGGAATATAATTTTTGAAAAAAATGACAACAAACCCTTTTTATTTTTACCTGCGTCGCCAACGGAGGAAGCAGGTCTAGGAGTCGGTTCACTCCGTCCGTCCGTCTGTCTGTCTGTCCGTCCGTCCGTCCCAATAAGCTTGTCATCGCAACGCCTCTAAAACTACAAATCCAATTTTCATGAAACTTGGTATGTAAATAGGACATTATATGTAGTTATGCATATCATCAGGACATTTTGATCCCTTGATTTTTGTGGGAGTTACTCCTCTTGGAACTTAAAAATAAGTCATAAATGACCTTGTCAGCGCAACTCCTCTGAAACTACTTTTCCGATTTTTATGAAACTTGATATGTAGATCGGACATCATATGTTGTTTGCATATCGCTAGGAAATTTTGACCCCCTCATTTTTGTGGGAGTTATAGCCCTTGAAACTTAGAAAATACTAATAAATGACCTTATTAGCGCAACTCCTCTGAAACTACTTATCCGATTTTCATGAAACTTGGTTTGTGTATAGGACATCATATCGCAAGGAAATTTTTATCCCCTCATTTTGTGATAGTTATGCCCCTTGGAACTTAGAAAAATACTCATAAACGACCTTGTCATCTCAACTGCTCTGAAACAACCCAACTACATTCAACGAAACTTGGTATACACTAAGAACATCTTATGTAGTTGTGCATATTAGCAGGAAATATTGATCCTCAAAATTTTACGAAAGTAATGCGAGCGACGCAGGTCCAGACATCATAAGGTCTCACTTGTTAAATTAAGTAACTTGTCGAGTTGATAACCTGCGATATAAAATCTGCTATTAGAAACAAATTCTCATTTAACTTCTTAAACCGAAAATAAGGCTTTAAGAAAATTTTGTCAATTAAAGAATATCCTGATCGGAATTTCAAGGTTTTTTAAATCATATCTTTTGCATTCTTTGTCATTTTAAATATCATATTTCCATTTAATCGGTAGTCTTCCAACTGACTCATAGAAATGCTGTTGTATTTAGTGAGCTAATTATATTCAAAACCTGAACATGGATATCAATATGCCGTTTGTTTGATCGTAAAAATCAAAGGAAAATTACAATTTAAAAATGTTGATGATGTCGTGATGACTACAGAAAACCTTTAGAAATGTGATTTTTAAAAGAATTTTTAACCTCGCTGATTTCTTAATTGTTTCGTTTTCTTAGTGTGCTGGGGGGATCTGGTTAAACTGCAACGAGTTCACAAGAATTATAAACAGAGTGTTGCTTCTCGGAAATTACTTCTTAAAATGGACCAATATCCGATGACAAACAAGATATACAATGTAAGAAGTTTTGTCCAAGGTTAGGCCACGAAACTTCAGTAAATGTCCTAAGCCAGTTTTACTCACCATTTGTAATACTTTCGGGATTTCCCCTTTGTCAAGCATTTTTCTTAAAGTTCAACTCTTCCAGATGCTTTTGGAATATGGGTATGATTTGACAGAAAAAATGGACACACAGTGAAAGATAAACATCTAGTGAAGGTAAAAAGCTTATTGATAATTTGCGATATAAAAGATATATGTAAACTTAATATAGAAACAGGAAGTGTGGTATGATTGTCCATGAGACAGCTATCCAAAAGTGTAAAGCCCAAACTTCTTCAGGTTGCCCTTCAATAATGAACACATGTCAACACCCTACGGCAAACTGTAAAAGGCCCTAAAAATTGTTATGATCTTCAGTTATAACAACTTTCGACAAATTGAGTATAGAATGCAACACAAGTAACATTTAATCATAAAAGCAACGACATCCATTGGATGACATGTTCCTGGCTTGAGACAGGCACATAAAGTGTGTGGCGGAGTTAAACCTGTAAAGTTCTAAACCCTCCCCTAACCTGGGGTAATGGTGTGACAAAACGATATTCAAACCAAACTTTAAAAACCAACTGTATAAGATTAAATTTTTAAGGCGATATATAGTACGCAGGCAATACCAAATAAAACCATAGACTACATGACGCACCGACTTTGGAAAATTTTATTCAAATAAAATTTTATATATTTTATATTTATGATAGATTTTTTAAAATATTTTAATTTTGATTTTTACTTATGAAACCAAAACATTTAAATTGCTGTTGTCTTGATTAGCTTTTTCAAAAAAAGGTGGTTCTCTAGGGTAAATAGTAGAGAAATTAGCTTGTTCATTTGAACATTTGTCGCCCAGTTTGTGTTACACATTGGATTCTGCAGTTTGTTTCCATTCAAGCGAGGAGATATCTAATATGATTTGTTTTTCATAAAACATCATATGGAAAAGTAAGTAAGCAGCGCTTAAAATCCCCCACCTTTTAGTTTTGATTAATATAAGACGAATGTTTAAAGATGTATATAACATGAAATGAGTAATGATAACTTTTTTGCACTTTTCAGAACGAATCACAACCAATGAAATCCCATCAAAATCGGATGCAAATAAAATTTCCAACACGACACAAAATGACGCTTGCAGCACACTTAGGCCCCTCGTTTCTCGAAAACGGTAAGATATACAGAAAAACTCAGGGTAACTTTTGTTTCATTTTGCACAAGGAATCATTTGTGACAATCCCCATTAAAATTCGATTAGAAATAAAAAATCTAAAAATTGCGTTTTTGGGCCAATTTTGCTCCAAGTAAATCGAAAACGGTAAGAAATAAAAGAAATCCGTTGGCATACTTTTCAAATCTTTCTTTGAAAGGAATCAAATGAGAGAAATTCCGTCAAAATCGGATGATAAAGATCTATTTATAAATAAAGACTTTACTTTCACAGTTTAAGGTATATCAATAGCAAATGATAAGTTAGAAGCAAAACGTCGGAACACAGCAAAGAAGCAATAAAAAACTATATGAGAAGCCATATCCGACGGCAGGGACAACGACTAAATGCAACAATTTACGTATTTCTAGTGCTTTAGAATTTTAACAAATGCAACAAATTTCTGTAAAACATTGTTTGATAATTTCAGACAAGTCTGTCAATTGAGCTGGTGAATACCCTCGGGGACCTCTGGTCCATTTGCGGAAGCATTGAACGGATCTCATTTTTGAATGGTAGAAAGTGAGGCCTACAGGTGATAGACCGCGCAGTGATCTATTCAGGTAAGCTAGACCACTGGGCCACACAGGCCCCCAATTTTTAAAATTTCATACCTTTATTTTAAAAAGACAATAAAAATGTACAACATACATGCTTTATCAAGAATATTTGAAGTTTCTTTTACCTTGTATGGAATGAAATCTTTGGGTTATTTTTTAAAAACAAATTGAAAATGTTGATATTGATTTTGAACAAATGATACAAGTAAAAAAAAGTTAATCAATATCAAATGAGAACAGCTTGTTAACATCTTTCATTTGTCTTCATAAAGCTTAAAGAAAACAACTTTCAACTGAAGTGAGACAAAAAGAATCCTCAACAGCAGCGAAGAGAAAATGTTGTTTAACGTATTGGTTTCGTTGGTGCTATTTTATTGCACAAACACGTATGGTAAGTAATTAAAATTAGAAACAAAGGTTTTCATTATTTTTAATGCTGATAACCAGGGAAAGGTTAGTTACGATAACGTAACCCTGTGTCCGATATTCTTCTTATATGTTGGGTAAAGTAAACGTAACTAGGGAAGGTTGGTTCCCTGTGTCCGACACTCTTCTTATCTGTTGGTTTAAGTTATCGTAACTAGGGAAGGTTTATTGGTTCCAGTTGTCGGTTTTATTTTCAGGATAAAATGTTTGCGTTTTGCCTCCTAAAGTAAATTATTTAAGGTGCCATAATGTTGACTGGACTCTGGTTCATTGTTGAAGGCCATAATGGGACCTGTAGAAGTTAAAATTCTACTGTCACTTGGTGGGTGGCTGTCTCATGGACAATCATGCCACATCTCCTATTTTTATATTGTTGTCAGTTATGAATTCGTACTGTCAATCATTGTTTAAATATCTTGCTTTTGTAAGCGGCATGACGAGTTTATATCTTTTAAATGCAGTTCCATTCTATTGACTGCTTCTGTAAAAAATACTGCTTTGTTGGTAGGGTTGTAAAAATTCAGTCATGCAACTGGGCGCCTACTGACCATTCAAAACGAGCAAGGGGGCATGAACTCTCGAAGAAAGTGCCATTTTATAAACATGGGGCGTAGTTAACGTCTCATTCCGGACAGGTTGTGCATTTATACACCCCACAATCAGGGACGCCCCCTGTAGAGTACCAATGGCTCCAGGAGAGACAATAAATGCCTATTCTCCCCGGCACTTACTCTGGAAAGGGTCTAGTTGAATATTTATACATCCCGCTTTTCCAACGGAGGCACTTTTAGCAGAAGATCTTTCTGCTGGTAGAGAAACCGATTGGCCCCTTCGTATTCGCTGGCAAAATCAGTGCACGTGGGTATCCTAAAGATAATCGCTATTATGAAGTTCTGCACATCAAAAGAATACTGTGTGTGAACCAAAATATAACAAGATTTCCATAAATTGACCTTATATAAGTGATAAATATGGATATTACGAATTAGTTTCTGTAAATGCATAATAACCAATAATATTATTTTTTATTTCTAAATATGCTAAAATAATTCCATTTAGAAATGCATTTTTTAGATATAAACAACAATTAATGCATTGTATATATCTGACTATGGTTAAGAAGTTGCTTGAAACGACTTTCAAGTCAAGGTCCGGTGGACCATTTCAGAAATACAACGGAATTTTCGAAACGTATCTGTTCTGGCCGAGTTTTATTAATCAAGACGTGATTAACGAGGATGCTGAAATTGCGAACTTTTTACAAGGACGGAAGTTACATTTCTTAGTCGGTCCATCATAATATGTAGTTATTGTTTGTATAAGGGTTAATGTCACTCAAATTCCAACATGAGGACGTGATCCTGAAGCGAGATCTAAGCGTGATTTAAGTGCTACAGTTATATAAATTTATAGATAAAAACAAAATACAATATATTTAAAGTTTACCTGTCTCGGTCATTTTCTATTTTTGTGTTCCTATTGTATGTCCTGAAATATTTGGAAAATTTTTTAAATAAACGTGACAGCATGATTAAATTAAATTTATCAACAAACAGTATGTTTTTATTCCTATTAAGACTTCGTTCTCGTTCTAACTGTACAATGTAAAGGTTGAGCCAATTTGGTATCAGATTTGACACCATACATTAAACAACAGACAATTAAAATTTAGACAAACATTTTACACTCATACATTTGTATGCTATATGTTGTGATGTATAAAATATAAAAATATGAAAGAAACGGAATAAATGCCGGAAAGACGGTTACCAGTTCCTTCATCTGAATTTTAGCAAATACATCTTCATACACGGGGCGCTTTTCTGCATGAAACTAGGGGCCAAAACATCGGACTTCTAAAGTCCGGTTTTGGTGAAGATATTTTGAACAAAAATGCAACTTACAAAAAATTAATTATGTAATATATACATATTGTGGGTTGATTGAGTCGCATGGACATAATGTTCGAGGTACAAAGTCGTTTACATTGCCTAAGTAAAGTTTTGTTTTACATACTTAAGTTCATCTCATGGCTGTTTTAAATATTTTATTCATCTGGTGAAGTTCTGCTGTAGTGGTCACATCGGCACAAATGTATAGTGATATTGGAAATTAATGGACATTGTTTAGATTTTAAATTTGATTTAGATTTTTTTATAAAAATGAATCTGGTATCAGCGGTGATATCAACACTTTAATACATGTAGAATTAAATTAATATTTATTTAAATTAATTAACTAGACTTTTCAATACACATTTATAAAGTTAACACCTATTTAGTATTTGCAGGACCAATCTCATTATATGAATCATAACTGCAAAAATATGATGAATAATAAACATCTGGGCAGATTTGTTCAGAGAAAGTTATCCGCTGAATAATTCGTAGTGACTTATTCACTTCTATCTATTTGATAAAGATTTCAAGAATCGGTAACCGGACACAGCATTTGTATAAACGAAACATTTTGTGTCCCCAATGGCAAATAATTGTGTAGTGTTTTTTTTTTATTTTTTGTTGTCACCAATAATTCTGTTATTAATTCTACTAGATAATCGGATGTGTCGGGTAAATAATTGGAATATTACTGGCTTGTTAAATGGATATATTTTATGTTATTTATATTGCACGAACTGAATGGACGTCTGTCGCAATTTAAACACAGACGTCTCTGCAAATAGAAGGAACTGCCATCATCAGCCATGGGTGCCCGATATTGTTTTTTTGTCCGTCAACAACTAACATGTTATAGTAACGTCACAGACTCCGATATGACGTCACTTATATTGACTGTTATAACTGTTTTTCAAATTTTATACTCTTCTGTAGAATCATATAAATTTTTATTGTGATACACCAAGTGGTTCCAGAGATGGAAAACAAAAAACAAATCCATGTATAAAACGACAAAATTGTCGTTTTGGCGTTCGGTCGATAAGCGACAAAAACGTCGCCGTGGCGTTAAAAGTGTTAATGTCATGATGTTGCTATAAACCTGCGTTTTGCATCCATAGTTACTGTATGTGAATTTATTTTCAACGTCAGTCATGGTTCAAAATGGTGGTGGGACATTTTTTAAAATTTTGATTTGGACGGAAAACCGAATTCTTGTCCAAAATATCTTGCTTTTGCTAACAACATGCCAGGTCTCCATCTATTAATTACAGTTCCATCAAAATCAAAGAATTATTTTGGTATGAGAGCCGACATATAGTTATTTCCCGATCTGTACTTTCACAAGCGTGCTTTGATTCTCGAATGAAAATATTATATCGATTTCCAATTAAACAAAAAAGAATGGTTTGCAAGAAATATTATTAAATATGAAATGTCTGTTACATTATGAAGCATCAAATTCGATAGCGTCCAACCAGGATAGCATTTAATATATAATCTTACACGAGTCAAACAATTTCAGTTTTATTTTTCATTTTATTTTTCTTCATCGCAATACTCTTACTTTGTCTTAAAACCCTTTTTGTTGTTTGGTCGCTGGAGTATCATAAAGTTTTATAATTTCATTAATAATTAACACGTTCAGTTGGGAAATAACTTTGCAATTGAGTGCAGTGGCGTAGCTACGCAGAGGCACGGAAGCCCGTGGTTCTACATCATTTTGACAATAAAGTCAACTTATAACATTATAGACTTTAGTCAGATAGTTGGGTGGTTAAATGGGATATTTTCCAGGACCCTAAACCAAGTAATCTGTCAGAAACCCTCAAGTAACAAATAAAGAACTGTACTCAAAATCTTTATCTATATTGTTATTTTAATAACCATGCCAGTGACAACAGCTACTGCCGAGAGAATCCCCCGTGTAATGAAGCATGCGAAAACCTATGTCCGAGCTACAATGATCACAGAGAGAATTTCAAGTTTGTCTCTTCTGCTTGCTTATAAGCAATGTGACATGTATAGATACAGAGAAAGTTATTGACAACTTTACTTCGAATAAAAAGCGTCGTCTTGCCTTTTAATTCTCAACGCAAACTGAAGAATAGGAAAAAAATGTTTTGGTATCCTTTGCTTGAACTTGTCTTGAACTTGCAGTGAAGTGCGAGTTTTTACTCCGTGTTGAAGGCCTCACTGTGACTTTGGGATGAAGAACAGCAATCAAAGCGCTGTTCCTTTGCTTGGTATTTACTTGTACATATGAGATTTGTTTACACCACATCCCCCCTTTTTTTCTATTAAGTTTTTCGCAAAAATGCAGTTTCTAGAGCCCAACCAGAAGTTAATTATCAGTTAATATCCGACATCACACACACTTGATGGCCCTATCTCCTTCAAGATATGCCTGATAAATCTACTTCGTTTTAACTATGGGTTAACTTTCCAAAAAAAAAGTTTTTAAATCTTCAAAATATTTTTGTTTTTTAAATATTTTACTGGAAATAGGGTGAGCAGGCGAGACACCCTGTTCTGGGGAATTTCAAAATAATTAAATCTACACCAAGCTATCAAATCTTCAGATTTATTGTGATGAATGTAGTAGGTAATATTGAAAACAGAGATTTTAAAAAAAAGCAAATCACGGCTGCCGAAAAGCCAGTATTTAACTCATTTTATGTGAGCATTTATTCCATGACTTGGCGTCCATCGTTGTTATCTAGTGTCTAGCGTCTGAAAACTTTTCAAATTTTTCCCTCTGAAACCACTGAGGAGATTGGATTGATACTTGGCTACATGTGGATTGTCTTCAACCAGAATTGTAACTTTAAGTTTAATTGCAAATTTGGCATGACCGCCTTTGGCAGATAATGCATTTTCATTCACAACTCTTTAAAAATCTTGTAAGAATCCATTGAAAGAGTTGAATTTTGTTTTCTGGTTCGTGTTGTTAAAATGATCATTAGATGGTTCCCCTTCCACAATTGTATAGTGCTGGAATTTGACATGGCATCAAGGACTCAACTTAGTTGAACATGCATGTAATCCTATGGGATTTTCGTTCAGAAATCATTTTCTTGAGAAACTATTTTTTTTAATTATAGGAATGTTCTCGTAATGGTCTAGTACCAAAATTGTAATGTTAGTGCTGATATTAATTAAAAGTTTAAGATGAGGCCTGATTTTCCAGGAGACTGATTGATTGATTGAATGGTGTTTAACGTCCAGTGGCAAATATTTCATGCATATTCAGGACGAGAGCATAATAATGATGAATGGTGATGAATGAACCCTGCTTTGTACTAGACCGACACGCTGAGCCGGATTTATAACGTGCTAGCTCACGAAAGCAACAGTCCACAGGAAGACGTGCCACTTTACCCAGACACATTATTATTCTGACTCAGGGCTTACCAGTCGGCTCTTACTCCTAAATGCTGCATGCTAAGCGGAGAAGCAGCAAATACCAATTTTAATATCTTTGGTTTGACCCGACCGGGGATCAAACCCACTACCTTCCGCACTCAAGGCGAGCACGCTTACCATTACACCAACGAGGTGGTTTTACAATATATAAATACAATGGCTACTTAAGATATATAATAAAAAAAATTAATGATGAAGGGCTTTAGTTATATAAATGGAATAAAAAAAACTTACTAACGAACATTCGGCATAGTGAGAACACATACATGTCTTACATTTTCTAGGTTGTCCCCAATATTATTTTTAATTTTTATACATTTATCCGGTCCACCTGAGTTTACCTCGGTTTTTGGTTCATAGTTTTGTGTTTTCGGTTTAATTTGTACATGTGTCATGTTGTCTTTTTCGTGTAAGCGAGTATCCGTGTCGAATTTCGCCTTCTGTCTGGCCCTTTGGTTTTCTTTCACTTCCTCCTTTGATATATGTTCATATTCGGCAGTTTTCGTCCACACAAAGAAATGCACAGGGCTTGGTAACAGAATGGAATTCATTTCAGAGTATGCTCTCCTTAAATTTTATGATAGAATGGAGGAAAACATGCATGAAGCTTGTTCCAATTGTAGGAATAACATATACGGAAGAAGGTGAAAAATTTGTTACCTTTGTCATGTTTGTTGATCAGTGTTAGTAATGTTGATTAGTATTTAAATAAACAATGTCCGAAATGATGAAACTGGACGAAAGCTGTCGACAAACCAAATCGTGTTCGTTTTAATCTCCTCTTATCAAAACCCAAAATAATCAATAAAACTTTGTTAATTGATGGTTATAAAATATGATCAAAAGTAATGATATACAACAACAACAATACGAATTTGATTGATTGATTGATGCTTAAAGTCCAGCGGCCAATATGTAAGCCATATTAAGGACGCTTATTTCAATGCCACAAGCTGGATCAGATATATAACCAGAATTCTCAGTCAAGCTGTATAAACATTATTGTTAACACACATAAGTATTACATCATATTTTCCACTGAATATGTTTACTTAATGTATTAAGTCTTATAGTAAAATATGCCCTTAAAAGTCCATGTTCTGAACTTTACTAAAGAAAATTTAGTGTCTGGAAAATTTTTCCTGGTAAAATGAGTCAGTATTTAGTAAAATTTGTTCTGCACTCGTTTCCCAAGAAAACTTTCCTGGTAAAATTGTGAAAAATTATGTATATGAAATGCCCAAGGAAAATGTCCCAGGTAAAAAGTAATTTTGGTAGGACCCTTTTTAAAACATTATAATCTTAGGAAAGACTTCCGTTTGGCACCCCTTTGGTTGACGGAATAAGCATAGACTTACGTGTAAGGGGTGCCAAATGGAAGTCTTGCCTAATCTTTTGAACATTGGATTAACTATGTACTCAGTTATTTTAAAGACCAAAGGCTACAAATTGACTGATTATTGTATCCACACTCACCATATAGTGTTCATTACAAAATCCTCATCAACTTGCTGTGGTTTTTTTCTGTTTTGAATATTTCCGTATGATAAATAAGTAACATCATGCTACATAAGCACCTTATCGCCAGTACCTGTGTTTTATAAACCTGATCTGTTCAATACAGTTCATAATTTGAAAAATATTAAGTAGTGAGTTGATATCATTCTCGTTATAAAAAACCAAAAAGTTTTCCTAAAATCAAAATAGTCTTTTACGCTTGCAAACCTATTTACGGAAGTCCGAGTTTAGTTTAAAAAAATTTTTTTTTATAGAGTTGTTCCTGTTTAAGAGGAGCACATCATGTTGATGAAAACCTGACTTTTTCTGTACTACATATCATAAAGTTTTCTACGACTGCTTTAATTTGTTAAGGTATTTACGCTCCATATCGTCTTTTATATATTAATTAAAAATGACAGCTTTAATTATTTGTCTTCGACAGAAATTACCACACGTTTTAGTGGCGATTTTTATGACACAATACTTCCCGGAAGCCAATAATCAGAATGGTTAAAACCACGGACTTCCGGAAATGGGTTTTCGGTTAGGGCTATAAGTAACCAAATATGAATGCAAATACAAACAAACAGACAAAAAAAAAACATTTCAATAGAAGGACAATTGGATTAGACACAAGTTTTTCAACTTAGAACTGTCTTCTCCAATACATACATATTTACACACATTCTTTTCAATGAAAATATATTATATATACAATATACATTTTTTCGTATGAAGATTTGAATAATGAA
>JAULBM010351931.1:0-12121 GCA_032357055.1 Geukensia granosissima | reverse complement strand
GGACGGACGGACGGACGGACGAGGGACGCCAAGTGATGACAAAAGCTCACATGGCCTTTGGCCAGGTGAGCTAAAAATGAAGAAATAACTAGTGGATATGCCCTATGTGCTAACACAGACATATGTACATGCTTTCTCTATACTTCTGCTGACAATTTAGGATATAAACAATATAGTAAAGCAGGAACTTATTTTTATAAATTCATTATGAAGCAAAGATTGATTCTAGTAAAAAATATTGAATACATGGTTTGAAAACATATTCCAGATGACTTCCCAAAAGAAATTATATTTATTTCTCTCCTTTTTCAAAGGGTGTTACTTCCAATAAAATAAACTAAATAGTGTGATCTATCTTTGTATTCTAAGCAAGAAGAGTTTCCAGAATTAGGCTGAAAATTTGATAATATAGTGATTTTCCTATTTCCAACTGATTAGAATCAGGGAAGCCATATAGCCAAGTTTCAGGATGCAAAAGAAACAAGTCTTTTTTATAGTTACAGTTCAAGAAAGAAAGTAAAATAATACAATATAATCGATTGTACACTAAAAGTTATTGTCTAGAAATCTCATTTAAAAAAACAAATATTAAGGTTTTCACTGACTTGTAACAATATCTTTACCGGTAAGTTTTGTTTAGATTGAATAAAATAGTGTAGGAGTTATTGTCTGCAAATGAATGTTCACACAAATTTCTTGTATTTTTTTGTAACTCTGACCTTGTCCATGAACAGATTTTCCCCAAAATCAATAGATTTCTTACAGACTTGATATGTTACAGTATGCTAAAGTTGCAATTAAAGCTGATGTTACGGTTTGGAGTTGTTATCTGCAAACCTTAAATTTTCTTGGTCACTATGACCCTGACTTTACAGATTTTTTTCTTAAATTAATAGGGTTTTCACTGACTCTATATTTTTGTTTGAATCAAAAGTAAACTGTAGGAGTTATCATCCAGAAATGAAGGTTGATGCCAGCCATTACCAAACCAATAGCTGAGTTCAAGTTTGTTGCAACTTATTTAATAAAAGCAGCTTGATGCAACTTAGCTAATAAAAGCAGCTTGAAACTCAAACTTGTAATTCATTGGTCTAAATAGGTATACTAAAAAACTAAACCATTTGATTGAAGTGTTATAAAACAACATCCAGAAAACATGAGTGTAACAGATGGACTGACATTGCAAACCTATTGTCCACAACTGCCAGTAAGGGACTACAAATGAAAAATGAAAGAAAAGATCACATAATTCAGGCAAACAATGTTCCTCTGACATATGGACAACCAACATCTCCTCCAATTTTAGTTACAACTGACCCAGTGGTTAATGAGGAGAATAATAAAATGAAACTGTAAGCTGACAACAAAAATCTGACACACATGTTGATGACAATAGCTCAGCTGAACCTTGGGTCAATTAAGGTAAAAAGATTCTTAAAAATTATAAACAGTTGATAACAGTTATTACCTCTTGATCTTTTCAAGGGTTTCCAAAATCAGCATTCTACTTTGATTCATACCAAGCATTCTGCAGGCTTGACCATTATTCATGTTGATATTGTCAAATCTGCCTTAATCCTAAGGCCAAAACCTGGGAGCTATATATGCCTCACAAGTTATGGTCTCAGGGAGAGGGCAACAGACTATAATCAGTCAGCTTCACAATCTGAAATTAAAATTTGCTGTCAGTAAAACATTCTTGTTAAAATAAACTGTACACAGAGAACAGCAAAATCAGCAGACACTATAGTAAAGAATGTAACAATAAAGGCTGAGAAGGACAAAACAAAAATATTTCCAAAAACACAGAATATATGAAAATAATCTGTATGGGATAGAGGCTGGAAAAGAGGCTAAATTGTAAAGCTTTGAAAAAGATACTTATAAACAAAAATGCCAATTATATGTAATATTGTTTTTGGATGGTTCAATATGACAAGTACATTTAATATAAATTTCTTGACTGATTAATACTAAATTATTAAAGTAAGATTAATTTTGAAAATTTAACTGGACTTGTGTAACTTATAATATTACACATGTTTTCCCAGACTAATTTTTATTTTTATCCAGAGTTGTCATTCTTTCCACTGATGAATATAAAAGAACCTGTTAAATTGGGGAAAAAAAATCAAATTATTTACATCATCTTTGTTACATAGGTATAAACAAAGAAAAGAATGTGTAACCCAACCCTCATTCTCAACAAAAAGTCCTAACAGTGGTGGAATTAAAAAGCTATTTAAACCATACAACTTTAGAACAACAGAAGTGATACATGCTTAATTGGAACTTGGTTTGTATTTATTGATCCTCAACAAAATTTTCAAATTTTAAATTATGGTATTCCATCATTGTTATCAAAAGATAAATCACAGAAACCTCTTTCAGGACTTCTGTATTAGTCTAGTAGTGTTAAAAAATAATTTGAGATGATTTTTTTTTTTTAAATTCTTTGAATTAAAAATTTATTAGTATGATTTACAATTTTTTTACTGTCCGTTTGCCTATGCAACCCTTCCTGTTACATATTTCTTAGGAAAACCAAGAGGAAAATATTTTGTTTGATTAGATCCTTGGACTTTATAAAAGAGAACTATTGTCTTTTGGAAACTTTTCATGGCAGACAATATTCAATCCTGTATCTGTATGTGGGTTGTCTATTGACCTGATGATTTGGCCTTGACATATAACAATGAAATATACCTTATTTTTAACAAGCTAAGTAAGATTACCGCAACATTCCCAAACAGAATAGTGAGAAGAATGAATTAAAACATTCAAAGATGAGGACTAAAATTAGTATTAAACTCAAAGATTTTTTAGATTACATGTGCATAAAACTTTAAACTTTTTACATTATAAATTACTTTCTGTTTAGTGAAATTATCTGCACAACTGCCAATGAGTTAATGGTTTTATGAGTGAAAATTTCAAAAGATAAGCAAAACTCATAACGGGTGTTATTGTGCAAAAACCATACAAATGAATGCATAGTGTACCTGTAGTTCTTAAGAAAAAATTTCCTACATTCTCATCCAGAAAAAATTAAGGGAAGGGGGGTGCAACTTTTTATTTTTTACTTGCCATGCTGTCATCTCCAGATTTCAATGAATGGACAATAATTTCAAGTTGGATTCAGACACCACAGGGGTTTTTCCAGTTGGTATAATTTTTTTCAGCTGAAATTTGAAAATAAAAAAAAATCAGACAGACTGGGATGAAAATCTAGTAATTTATTTTTATTATGGCCTTAGTTTGTGATGAAAAAAATCATCAAGTAAATATGGAATAACTTAAACCTAATGTGACTGCAATGACTTTAGACACCACTGTTACCCAAGTTAATTTGGATTAACTTTGGTAGTGTAAACAGGCCCATAGTTCATGATTGCTATAGGAAACCTCTTATTTTATTTGGAACAAAAATTATAACATGAGGTACAGTTCTATAAAAGTTTCATTGATATCAACTATGTGTATGTCTTGCCCACTTCAGCAGATTGATAGAAAGAGCAGGGCCTCCCCTTAAGTGATGGCTCATGCATAACTGAGAGAGTAGGGTCATAAACAATGGGTTGAATCAGGATGTAATAATAAAGACCCAACCCTTTACCAAATACCAACTGGCTAGAACAACTAGTTAGGGCTGTAGAAACTGCTTGCAAAAAATATGTGATCACTCATGCATAACTGAGAAGGCAGGGCCAAAATTTGGGTGAGGAATCAAGATGTTCTGATATAAATGCATCTCCATACCAAGTATAAACTTAACTAGGACCACAGGTTGGACCATCATGGTTGGCTGGCAGGGTTGCTGGACACAATTTTGGTAAAGGACAACCAAAGGATCATTTCACCATGGTTGCAACTGGTTCATAACTTTCTGACAAGAAGACTGTTAAGGTAATTTCATGAAGGGTCCCATGCTTAACTAACTTAAGCTATGGTGACCACCTTGGTAGGCAGGATGGATGTCAACACAATTTTTGGAAAGGACCATATATTTCTAACAAAATATGGTTGCAAACAACTCAGAAGGTCTCAAAAAGCTTTATAAGTGAATTTCCTAAAGGATCATATGTTAAACATAGTTTGCCAGCGGCATCCATCTGGTTTGGTTGTCCAGTATGGTGTACATATTTTTGGTGGAGGACCACCAAATTTGAGTTGCAATCGGCTAATTAGTTTCTGACAAGAAGATTTTTTGAGTGAATTTCCAATCAGGTCATGTTCAGCTGTGGTGGCCAACTTGGTTGGCTCTCCAAGATACCAAACACAATTTTGCCTGAGGACCTTATAAAAAACCATTTTGTTAAAGTTTGGTCACAATAAACTGGATAATTGCAGACGAAATTTTTTTTTAAATATAGCCCATTTTTTGCCTTTTTTATATTTTTGGTAACTGGGTGCCATCTTTGAAGGTGGGAAGAAATGCTGGACACAATTTTGGTAGAGGACCATTGAAAGATCATTTTACCAAAGTTTGGTCCAAATTGGCTTAGTATTTTCAGAGAAGATTTTGGCTAAGTGATTTCAGAGAAGATTTTGGCTTAGCAGTTTCAGAGAAAACTTTTGCTTAACAGTTTCAGAGAAGTTTTTTTTTTAAACTATTGCCGACAGACGTTGGACAAGAGACGATAGAGCGAAGTTATGGAAAAACTCACACAGCCTTTTAGGCCAGGTGGGCTAAAAATAAATGTAGGTCACAAAACCACATAATACCATCCTCTCAAAAGTCTATTTTAATACCAATTTTAACCAATAGACCTATAGAAGTTTAAATTCTACTGTCACTTGGTGGGTGCAACTCATGGACAATCACGCCACATCTCCTATTTTTATGTTTACCCATTTCATCAAAATACAACAAAAAGTACAATCAAATTTGTCTTTTTGGTTACCTCTATTAAGCAGCCACTTGATATTAAATGCCATCTTTTCCATTCCCCAATGTTAAAGATTTTATCACAAATGAATTCAATTTAAGAGGTCACTTGTCTTAAATGGTCACTATTTCTTCTTCAGGAAGTTGAACTTTAATATAAGTTTGACTGCACTGCATGTTTCAACCCTAATCATCAATCAATACAATTATTAAAACATTTCCTTTAGCAAAAAAATAGTATGCAAACAAAATATATCTTGGATTGCTAACAGCTGTTTCCGGTAATAAACGGCTTAAAGGTATCTCTATTTAAAATACAATTACTAAATGACAGCCCAATATATCCATTTTCCTTGAGCAAATCTATTGTTGCTATCATGACATACAACTGCTCTCAATTATTAAAACCCAATAACAGAAATTCAATTGAATAATTAGATACGAACCCTTCCACAGGTTTAAATCCAGACCATTCATAATCAGACAAGTGGTCAGCCATCGCTGTCGGTCAGTTACCTGGATAAAGTGTGGATCAATATCGTCTGGACATTGTGTTCTGAGAGGTCGTTATAGATCAGATAATTATATCACCATCAGACAAGTTTGTCTGTAACAGATGTAAGTGATGACAAGCTGCGTGTTCGGAGGGATTATACCGCATTGATCTGACAGCTAGGTTGGCAACTAGTTATAAAAAAGTATCCTTATCTAATTTTTATTGTAGTTTCATTTTTAAATCTACTTATAGCAGTACTAATCTTAGAGTTGTCTTAAACAGAAAACTTTACCTGTTGCAGGTTTTTTTAGAATACGGTCAATTTTTGTTTGGAGTACGAAAATACAAGTCAACATATTTTTTTTTAAATGTGGTTACAAGGATATCTATGATTTTCAGGCTTCTGACATATTGCTTTACCACAATTTTAAATTCTGTTACTATTTTACTCATGTGGGTCATTTACTATTATCATACAATGTGTGCATAAAAATGATTTTGTACTTACTGGCAGAGACAGAAATAAATTGAATTAATATTTTTGCAAATTCAGACATATTGTTTTACATTTTCAAAGACAGATCATATGTTACAAAGCTATAAATTACAACAGACTCTTTATGTCTGCCAGGATATAATCCCACATAGGATGTATCAAAGAATGCACTTGTCACATTCCATAATCCATGTAGGATTTTTATTATTGATTGTGAAATTTAACTTGAGTTGGCTGTATTCTAATAATACCATTGGTACTGCTATTGATAAGCAAAGATAACTGTACTGAAAAAACTGAGATATTTTGATGAAGGAGTAAAGACCAGATTAAAACAATATATTTGTAATGGAAGTTATGTTTTGATTGTTCCAGTAAAACAAAGTGGCAGCAGACACTGTTTCATTAGGTCATGTAGGAGGTTTCTATGTAATTATAAAAGTATTTTATTTTATAGGTGTTAGTCAAATCTTAACATGCCTTCACTGGGTCCCCTGTTTAATTAAATCTGCACTTATATTTATTGTATTTGTAATCGAAAAAAGTTTCACAATACAACAATGTAAAATTTCAATTCTAATTTAGTTCTAGATTAGTACAGAACACAAAAGGCTATGAAAACTAATAGGCAACTAGAGAGATAAAAATTCACAAAAGAATTTTGGCAACAAGAAAACAATACAAAGCTGTCAGACAGGCTTTACAACACTTAAATAATATTTCAATCATACTGTGTAGCCTTTCAATCATATGGTGTGGCACACTTTCAACAATATTTCAATCATATCGTGTGGCACACTTTCAGCAATATTTCAATCATATCGTGTGGCACACTTTCAACAACATTTCAATCATACTGTGAAGCCTTTCAATGATATCGTGTGGCACACTTTCAAAAACATTTCAATCCATGAAGGGGTAACTAACCAACCTTGTCACATTATGCCTGAAAATATGGATAGACATCTTGGTCCATTGTTTATACTTAGAGACATGTTTTAGTTTGGGGACACTGATTAACATGACCTAAACTATAAAGGTATGTCACTACCTAGTGTATCATATTGTACAGCTTAAAGGTGTACATATATAAATAGCTTTATTTAAATCTACATAATATTACCTTCAAAAAATTTTCAATTTTCACAAATAATTGTCTTAGATTAACCAGTTGAAGAAATAACCATCATACACATCATTCTACATCCGTATATTCAAATACACATCATTATGTAACACTGTTTTCTATTGGTTGAGAGCTTTTAAAAAACATTCTTCACTTCCTAGAAATAAAAAAGAAATTCAATTCATATATTTTTCCACAATGAATCAGCAAGCCATGTGCAATTTGTTGCACTTGTGTCACTCCTGTTAGTCATCTTTATTTAAGTCTGTATGACCTCTTTAAATGTTCTGTCATAATATTTTTTGCTGATTTGTACAAAAACTAAAAATAATTAAGACAAATGACCTACCCTTATTATTGATGAAAGATATAGCATCAGATTTTTTTTTTTTTTTTGTGCCCACAAGAAACTTTTTAACTTTGACTAGTCCCCTTAAGCTCAGGTATGCATATATAATGATATTTAAAAATACAAAAAAATGAAATTGATGATGTACTACAACCAAATTGTAATAAATGTTCTGTAAATGTTTACCTTAATTCATTCTTCACAAATGTAGATCTAACCACTAACTGTAATATGTACATGCATTACTTAATAGAAATGCTAATTAGTCTTAATTTTGGAAGAAATTTTTGGACAAATATTGATAAAAACAAACACTGATCAACCCACTCAATTTTATTATTCAAGTGATTTACATTCTAATTTTTGCTAGTGATGGGTTTCACACAGGGTCCCCCACCCTACTCTTCTAAAGAAAGGGGGATCCTAAGATAAACCCTTGCTGCAAAGACGACACCTCCTTGGTTTTTGCAAGATTTAACCATAGTAATAAAAATGATTATTGGGACACCCCCCTTTAACAAAAGGTTTTTCTAAGGTGTTATGAATGCAACAAAAATAATCAACAATGAATACGAAAAAATGCTATAAATTGTAAAGGTTTCAGCGCATCCAATTCTCCCAACAATGTTTCCCTTATAATCAAAAAAATTCCTAGTAATAATGGTAAATTGCTTCCATTAAAAATTATTTTAGTCAGCCAAGAAAAAGTGTTAAGAAAATAGTCACAGGGTGGGGGTCACTTCTGATATAAAGGTATAAAGAAATGCGGGTGGAATGGGTTCCCCACTTGTGAATATATTATTGGGTAATAAATTATCTACAAAAATATATACATATTGGTAGTAATAATATGGAATGGATCATTTTTCTACAAAAACCACAATTGATTATGGTCTGTTGCAGCTGATAGCATCAGGATGTTTGAGTAGTATATAACATGCAAATATTTATTTGAAATGAAAAATATATTTATGGACTTTTAAATTCATATGAAAAATACATAATAGGGTATGATTTTCATCTTTAAGAAATATATGAATGGTGGGGGTTTTCAAACATCACAGGCACCCCTTTATTTTCAACTTTCCAGAAATGCAACCCCTTGAACAAGTCAACACTGAAAAATTTTCTTTATCACCTTATATATAGAGAAAATGTGTCCATGTGACACTTTTGCCAGTCCAGCAAGCAGGAATTAAACAGATGCAGGACTTAAATTGGGAACACAAGATACAAATATAATAATGCTTCAGACCAAATATCAAATCAATGCAGCTTGATGAAAACGTATATCACTGTCTCTACGGAGATCCACAAGAAAAAGTCAGATTAGGAGGAATTTATCAGACCAAAAAAATTCAGCATGCACCTCTTCAAATTTGAAGTAAAAGCTCTGTGAAGTTACATCCAAGTCATCCAACCCTCCAGTCTATGTTCCCCTTTTCCTCTTAAAACAGAACTTTCCCTATTCCCTTAATTTTCTTCATGTCAAGTCTTTCCTTTCCTCTAATAGCTCCCTATTTCCATGACTCTTAAGCCTGAAATATCCTTTTCTTTAAACATTTAGACAAATATCCCTCCAATGACCCCCCTGTCTGGACAGTTGATAGATCTGTGATTCATCTTAATGTCTCATTACCAAGCATATGTTTTGTGATTTACAATGAATCAGATCAAACAGATTATACATGTAGACTAAAGTGTTGACCTTTACAAACTGTAACTCTTGTCCTTTTATCAATGTAAATACATGTTAAACCTGAGGCTCACAGAAGCTTGTATTCACTCACCTGGTATACAGTTGGACAAGAGAAAATTGACATTAAAATTTGGTGCCAATACAGTTAGCCATTTTAAACAAGATCTTTTTTATGAAAATCCCATAGAGCCTAAAGTAAAATAAGTCTTAGTTAGTCAGCCATCTTTGTTTGAAGGTGGGGCCTCCTTATATATTTCTGAAAGGGACCCAGTGACCATTCCACCAAAGTTTGGTTTCAATTGACCAGGTATAAAGCTCCAGAGGATATTATGAATTTCTCACTGTAACTAATGTTAAACAAAGTAAGCTGGGGTGGCAGGTGGGTTCATCATACACAACTCTGAAAGGGACCAACTTCCTAACCATTCCTTTAAATGTTGGTTCAAACTGAGCAATTAGTTCGAGACAAGATGATTTTTTTTAAATGAATTCCCAATTGGGTCCTATGTTAAACTGAGTTTGTTTGTACTGTAGTGGAAATCTTTGTTGATATATTGGGTCATCATATATAATTCTAAACAGGAAAAGTGACCATTTCAACAAAGTTTTGTTCAAACTGAGCAATAAGTTCAAGACGAGAAGATTTTTTAAAGTTTTGGAGAAGACTTTTTTATAAAGCAACTCCCTTTTTTTATTTTTAGTAACAACAGCCATAATGATAGGGCAATTGTGACCTCAGAAATAACTTTCAAAGGGAACCATTGAAGGACCATTCCACCAGTTTGGTTTAGACCCAGTGGTTTTTGAGGTGAAGAATAAAATAAGAGTTATTGATGTACAACGCATATAAAATGGATGCCAATAAACTGTTGACAATATTCCAACACTACTAATGCTTGAACCTACAGTCAAGTCAGCCTGAAAGGCATGTTGTCCATATTGGCCCAAGTGGTTGTCAACATGCTGCACTGCAACAGACAATGTCCAAAATAACCATGACAAAAGTGTAATATCTGTTGCAAAACATAATTAAAATGATTCCATGAGGTATGATAATAATACAGATGCAATTGTAACAATGCAACTAATAATGTTATCTGCTGTTTAATATCAACACTGCTGGGTTTAAGTGGTCTAAATAAATACAAGGTTTCTGTCTAGACACCAAAATTCATCTAATTTCTAACAAACAGAATCACATTGAATCTACATTATAGATGGATAGGCTAGACAATTAATAAATATATATTTGGGAGAATAATGGTGGAAAATTTGTAGAATTAACAATGACCTATAATGGCCATTATTGTACTGCCATAATATGTGACTAGACATAAAATAAATTTATAGGGCTTCATACAGGGGAATGTCATCTTTCATAGATTCTAACATAAACATATCATAAAATATGTACTTTCTTCGATAAAAAAGTAAATTGATCATCATATTATAATAAATTTCTCATCAAGGACAAGATGAGACAGGCCACAACTCTCTCTTATATTTTATGATCTTGAAATCTCTTCTGAATAATTGTGTAAATTTATTTCTACCACAAGTTTGAGTTAATGCTCCATGTAATTCCCCACCTATGTAGAATATTATTCCTTTAGGATTTTTCACAATTCTTGACAGTTAAATAAGTCCCACTATTACTAGTAAATTTTGAATAAGTCCCACTATTAATAGTAAATTTTGAAATAGAATTATCCCAGAGAACTATTGTATCAACTGTGGTAGAAGATGATGGTAGAAGAAATGTGGAGAAATATGGTCAGGACCAGAGTCTTCGTATTCAACATATAACAGACCTTTAATTCTTCATCTTAACAAACCAGAGGCTGTAATCACTTCCATTATGGCAAATATTTATGCTAATTAAAGTTGAATCAAAGATGTCATTATGAATGTCAGTTTGGCAAATAATTCACAAATTTAGAAAAGGACACCTCAACATAAACAATCATATCTGCAAAATATCCATTAATCAATCCTTTGGTTTCTGTCAAATTTGGAATAGTCAGAAAACATAATTAGCCCTGGTGGCCATGTTGAATTTCCAAAAACACATTTGATTAAAAGATGAAAATGTAAAAATTTAACAGACAATGCAGAAGACAGACTCACATTGCCTTTCAGATCTGGTGAGCCAAATAGAATTCCAAATTCTCTAAAGAACAGTTTTTCTACATAGAAATTAGTTTAAGATATCAACACTGTAGTGAGTCAGTTGGAGTTGTCTGTCTTGGATTATCTGAATGTCCACTTAAAAAGAGGCCAATCCAAAAGTAAAAAAAGTTTTAATACCCCTTTTAGTATAGTCTTTCTATCACACATTGTATTTTTTTTTAATGGATTACCATATTTTTTTTTAAACAAAAAGCTGCACTTATACAAGTCTTATGTATTTTTACCATATTGGACCATACACTGTTAATTCAGAAAATATTGCCTGCGTTTATTATTGCAAAAGTCCAAATAGCAACAAAATTGCGAGTTTTTCGAAAGGTGTTACACAATATAACTAGATAACTTCGGAATGCAAGTTCATATTATTGTGATTACAATCTTGTTAAATTAATTGTAATAAAAAGAAAATCGCAATAATTTCTGCTTTCACAGTAACTCAACCAATAGAAAATAAAATTTCTCTTTTTGTGCCTCCTAACTTTACACCAGTGCAAACCCATGATTGAACATTTCAAGGGAGATTGGCTTTATATTCCTTGAAACTTTGCAGTGCAATCATCATAATAACATCATAATACTACCCATAAAGTTTCATGTATATTTTATTCTCAAACTTAGTATTGAGTCTTCCTCGGAAGACGTGTGTCGCCTGCTTGCTCTTTGGCAGTGCGGCAAAGAAAAAACCGAGATATTGAAAATAGGAGGAATAATACATCAGTTATTGATAAAGCACCTTTTAAAGTTTGGGTAATTGTTCATGCACGGTTCATTAGGAGTAAACATTTAGAAATGGTAGCCCTCCCTTTTCCATGCATTTTGCAAGTAAAAATTGCTGTAAAAATTGAAATACTGATTTCCTGGGAAAATAAAATAGGAG
>JAULBM010351920.1:0-12121 GCA_032357055.1 Geukensia granosissima | reverse complement strand
TTTTATTAAAATATAATATTTTTACCATATGGATATTAATATTTGTTACTATCGTGTTCTAAGATTTAAAGTTCCGTAAAAGGGGGGGGGTGTGATAACGAGACATAAGATACGTGTTGGGTAACATATAAAAATTTATAAGATACCATATGGATATCAATGAGGATGCGAGACTTTTAGTCAGTTTCTTCCTAAAAACTAGTCAGAAGAGTGATACTGTCATTTTATTCTTTTTTCTCTCAAACTGTCCTTTTTCTATCTCTTTCAGAAATTTTGTGTTTTTAGACATTTAACCAATATTGCAAATATTTCGTCCTGGTTCATTGACATTTAAGTATGCAGGAAGTGGACAGGATCTGTTTTAAAAATCCATGAGTTAAAGGGTATCCGTAAACCATACTTTTTCAACTTCTTGAAATTAGACGTCATATCTTTTTTTTTGTTCAAAAATGAATTAAATTGCAGGATAGGAAGTCTATTAAATCTGTGTTGGAAAAAGTAATGTATTTTTCTGTGCATGAATGCCTTCTACTCTATTCTATTTTCTATAGTGGTTGTGGGAGGAACGAAATTTATCATGGTCGATTACATCCAACTTAATAAATTGCCAACTAATTTGATTGTTTCGTTCTGGAGTAAACGAACCTTGAAGTATACGATTTGTTTACGAAATGAGTTAATCCCGGTCTTTCTGAGTTGTTCAAGATATTTGTGGAAATTAATAACAGAATGTTTCATAATGTTTTTCGTTTACAGCTTTATTTCATAAATTCATGAGCGATTTTAAGAAGGTAATCGTCAATTAAACTTTATCATATATTTATATGCATAAAGAGTTAATTACCTGATTTCTTAGGCATGTCTCTCTTGTCAAGTTGGAACGCATATTTATTAAGATCCTATTATTAAAGCAACCAACTCAGCAAACAATTGTAATTGGTTACCAGAGCATTTGAAAATGGGGACCGAAGATAGACTTTGAAAAATTTCGCTAAGTACGAGTGTAAAAATGAGTATAAGTGTGGGTGCTATTTTGGGTGGAGCAGAGGTTCAACGAATGCACTTTTAATGTGTTTATTTGCGCGCCATTCCAAAAATGATTGTTTCTAATGAACAGCGGCTTTCAGACAAAAAATGGTAAAAAACAGATTTACTGTTACTGCTTAAATTGTTAAACAAAGTGTCGTTTTGGCAATAACCTTGGCTGGTATATTAAAAGTTGGCAAACATTTTCCACGGACCCCCGGGCACGGACCCTACGTTTGACAAGGTCATATTTAACAAGAGGATATGTACATAAGACCGACGGAGACAGGTGATTTCTGTCGATCTTAAAATTCTAGGAGTGATGATTCTAATCGAAGAGAACATATTCTTGTTGGAGCAGTCACAAAATACGAATAAATAAATTACCAATTACAACATGTAACTTAACATTGTTGATTACAACATTCAATAGTGTTCAAGAATAGATTGCCAAACATTACGAACAATTACTTCAAACCATATTTTGTTGCTATATGTCAAAGTTGTCATTGTTTATATTAGTCAATATGAAATTATCAGAACAGTTCATTAGCTGCATTTCGAGTGCACTGAAAAGATAACGGTAGGTACGTGATACCAATCAAACAACAAAAATCTTTCGACGCCATTGACTAGAATAATATTTTAAACTTTAACAATTATCTGCCATTGACTGTTACCAGGAATATCAATTAAACAACAAAAACCTTTCGACGCCATTGACTAGAATAATATTCTAAATTTTAACAATTATCTAATCTGCCATTGACTGCTACCAGGAATAAGTGCACTTACTTTTCATTGTAACGAGCATCGTTATAAAATTGAAAAGGATAATACAGACATTCAAGATATGATAACTTAAGCTTAGACCATTTGGATGACATTACCGGCATATATACCTTATACTTTAATTTTTATAATTCATAAAGAGTTTGCATTTTCTAAGTGCTTTGTAGAGGCAGTAAAACGCTTCCCGTGCTTGAGGTGTATGTTTGTGTTTATGGAATATGTGTAGGGAATATGGAGGTCTATTTTTCTTCTTTGTTGTTCATTTGTATCTTGATATTCATACGTTTGGCAATTGACGCCGTAATAAAGACGGCATTATGTATTCATTATGTGACTTTATTTTTTCTCTGTCTGAAAATATAACGATGTTTGACTAATGTAGTTTACTGTGACGTCCAATGTTTTGATCCCTAGCATACCTGATGAAGATTAATACAGGTAAAGTTTTACGCTTATAAATTAAAAAAAAAAAAATAAATAAGAAATGTACTGCCGTCTTTCCGGCATTTGTTCCGTAACCGTTCCTTTTATAATTAGATGAACAACCATATCTTATCAACGTTATTCCAGGAGATACAGCAATACTATTTTAAAGCTGTCCGCAGGCTTTTGAATTATTCATCATGTGACATGAATATAACATGAATATAACATGTCCCTAAGTTTAACTGATAAGAATGGTGGTGCAAAAGACACCTGGAGCACTTGCTCTAATTAAAAACCATCAAAGATTTCCATAAACGGCAGCAAAACAATAACAGTTCGCTTTGGGAGAAATACAGTTTTAACATCACAGGATAAAGGAAAAATATTTAATTTATTTAGTTCTCCATTGCTGTTGTTGACCTACAGCTACTAGAAAACGTTTTTGCAAAACTTCAAAGTGTACAATCTAATTTCTCAAAAGTCTTGACTATATCAAACATATAGACCACGGAGTGTACATCTCCATATTGGTCCATATGCTGGTGCTTAAATACTTTTGAACATTTTGGAATAAACGTATAGAGGCATATCTGAGAATGTTACCGAAGTTTACCATGACAATGACATTAATGCATTTTTAGTATTTGTATCAAAATCAATCCGTAATGTAGCAGACACAGGTGCCATAATAAATAGACCATGTTTGTTATCAACAAAGAACAGAACAATCCACGAAGTCCAAGAGACATTTCTAATTATTAAGACTATAAACAACAAAAGGAATATTTGTAAGCAGTAAGTGAAAGACTGATGAATATGACATTGATACATCAAGATAATGTATAAGCCAAAATTTCATATAGGACATTATGTATGGTATGTGGTGATTTCAATGCCAGCGGAATCAATGCATATTTAACGATCGAGAAACATATTTCTTCTCGTTGAATTAAATTGTAGATACTGCTAACATGTTATAGCAGCATCTTTTCAGTATTAAAAAATAAGGATAAGGAAGATGTGTTATTCCCTATGCACATTGGTACACTGTAAGCAATTTTGTTCAAGTCATCTTTTATTACTAAAATTTAAAATTGGAGTTAACTCATTTATGCAATTTGTAGACATTGCATTGGATGTATGTGCATGACCGTGACCAAATTAAATCTAAAAGTCTGAGTTGACATTTTTAATAACGTTTGAATGTAGACCTTAATTCTGGTAAAGAAAACATTGAAAAGAAATTCGGTCGGGTGAATTTTTTGGCCTTTCGATTTCGTTTGACATCTTTCTGTTGTTATTTTTTTTCCTTTTTTGGTTCAGATATCATCAAAATCATTGTGGTTGAAATTATGACCGTTTTGGTTTAATTTCAAGCAAAATTCAGCTCCATCATTTTTAAAGAAAGCATTGCTTAAATTGTTTAGTAGTATATAATAGATAGTGATACGAACAGAAAACAACCTTAAAATGTCAAGTACTACCGTTAAAAGACATTACAATGAGTTTCAATTATACAAGAGGAAATATGAGTCACCTATATTGTATTGTATTATGTTTATACCATATTCAAACCTATTGTACTTATAAGGAAATTATCAAACATGAATTTCCAATAAAATCAATTCCTGTTTCCTTAAATAATACCCTTTTTACTGATGGAATTGTGAATTATTACATATGTAAAGCAACGCCTGAAAATGTCTGAATATATCGAGCTTAATGAAACCAGACCACTCATAAAACCACAGAGGGTAAGATTTAAGTCTAAATGTTATATATCATCTGATCATATGAATTTGATTTCATAAATAAGATTCAATATCACTGAATAATTCCACGACTGAATTTGCCTAAACGTAGAATCTAATATGTGTTACCATAGATAATGAAGATATTGATGTCGTTGTCCTTGTTTTCGCGCCACCTCTGCTGTGAAGTAGAATATGTCACAGAGCTTATATTGTAAAAAGCATTATAAATTGAGTTTTAAAATTATTTTCATAAAGGTTTGAAAAATAACTGAGATTCTTAAAAAGTGCAGCATGGTACGACCGCTGCACACTGAAATAGGAAAGTTGAACAAAAGGACGTCTATGGTAAGCGTGGACACTTTAATGTGCTGGGCCATTAATATGGCGGAAACAGTATGTGCTGGACACACTAATTTGATGGACACATTAACATACAGAAATGTCAGAAACATAGTCTTCATTAATTTCATTCCATTTTGAAACTTAAACAACATCTTTAAAAAAACATCCAGTGAAATTGGTTTGTTTTTTTTGTTTTTTGCTCTTTTAACAAATACTATCAAAATCGGATTAAAATAAAAATTTTAAATATCCTTGAAAATTGCATTTTATGGACACTTTAATACCGTTTAAATAAGAAATGTAAAGAGATGCGAAAATCTGTTGATTTTTTGCCGATAGCTGTCGCCGAGGCGTATCGAATGGAAAAAAAAAACACAAATATTACAGGAAAAATTTCTCAATGCTTGAAACATTACTTTTTGGCCCTTCGAAAACTTTTGCATAAAATTCAGTAAATGCTGATACAATGATAAAGGATCCACCTTCAGAAGGAATTAATTGGGAATAACCATCAGAATTAAATAAAATATGTTTCGCCCACAATATGGCTGAAATACTACCGATGTGGCGTTAAGCAACAATCAATCAATAAATCCAATAAAAAATCTTCTATATCTGGGGAAATCGTTTTTCTGACATTTTAAAATTCTTTGATCACAAAACCGGTAAGAAAATGTGTTCACATATCACTGGATGATCTAAGTTGAATCAAGTAAGAACCATCAAAATCGGACGACAAATAAAAAAATTCATAGCCTGAAAATTGCCTTTTTACCGTTTGACCCCTATATATAAAAATCGGTAAAAGCTACAGAAATGCTAAAAGTAAATCATTTGAAAAACACCCATCAAAATCGAGTGTACCAAGTTTGAATAAATATGATAAACTCTGACATGCGTTATGAACATTTTATGGAATAACCTCTAATTAGAAACAAAACAAACTGTAGGAACTCTGATTTCCAAACATAAAAAAGGAGTACTCAGATCCAAACAAATCGAAATAAGAAGTCATTTCCTGCGGTAGGGACAATAACTAGGTCCAATGTGTTTCTAAGATGTACTGTTTAAACAGTCCCAGAATTCAACTGCTGAGTACCCATCTTCAATAATTTTCTTTTTCGTCTTATTCAAATATCCAATGTAACTATATATTTTTGGTATTTTTGTAAGTATTTAACTGTCGAAAACATTTTTGAATTTTCAGGATAATCGGACAAAACGAATCGCCTTGGGTTTTCTGTGCATTCTATTGTTGGCGGCATTGATTGCTACAACTGTTTATTTAGCCAGCAGGAAAGATAAACAGGACGTTCCTCATCAGCAGAGTGATCAACAGAATTTCAACAGAGGAACAAACAATGGCCTCATCGATTACATGGTATCTGATTACCGACAACTTATTGGTAACAGTCTAGAGGAACGGCCTGGCACAGAAAATAAAAAGGGTGTACAGGGTCCATATCCAGATTCCACACAAAAGAAATACAGCAAAGGCCTTGCAAAAAGGGTTTATAACAATGTCACCAAATCCCACAGAAGGCCGCTACTGGAGGGGTAAGTAACTGACTCTTTGAATGAAAAGTTCGACAAAGCAGTTATGGTGATTTATAAATAAAAGTATCTTCATGGAAAATGGGAAAAAAATCTGATTGAATGTCGTTTGCATATAACAAAATAGAATTCAATTTTCTACAAAATGTTTTGTATGATTTTATTCGAAAATGAAAGTGAAAGCGGATGTTTTTATGACTAAATTTTGATTCGTGTCCAAATTTTTAGATGCATGGTACATCAGACAGGAAATATTTCCTGCTTTTTTGCCTGATTCTAGGAAATTTGAATTATGTTGGTTTAGTCATCCCAAAGTATTTTTCTATCAATAACACAAGTAATTAGAGGTAAATCAATCAATTGAATAACCAAAAAAAAAATTTGAATATCGATTTGTCTTTTCCGTACCCAGTTGAAAGATACAAATATTTAAAAAAAATCGCCCACTCTCGTTAAATCAATATGGAGTTTAATGATTAAGGATTGATTGAGTGATTGTTGCGTAACGTCAAGCGGCAAATATTTCAAGCATATTCAGGACGGAAACAAGTTGACAAACAATAAACCAATATATATATACATTGAGCAAGCGATTGGTAGGGAGGGACTTAGAGATAAACTACATCTGGAAAAATTCGGGGTTAGATAGAGGGGGAAAATTTTGCCTTGTAACTGGCCGCCTACTGACCACTCAGAATGAGCTGTTAGAAGGGGTCTTTAGTGTGCATAGGACGTGGCATTTCCTAAACACGGGGCGTCTTTAACATCTCCCTCTGGAGATATTGTGAATTTATACATCCCCCACAACCAGGGACATCCTTTGTAGAGGATTAGTCCTTCAGGACGTAAATACCTTGTGCCGATTGTTTCCCCGGCACAACCTTTGCGAGTATTTATACATCCCGCTCGACTCTAGCATACGCCCCTTTAGCATGGGTTCTACCTGCAGGGGAAGAAACCGAACGGCCTATTTCTATACCCCGGCCGCCCTCAAGGAGACAGCAATCCAACAGTAAAATTTGAAAAATTTTACATCTGGAGGTCACTGTCCGACCTTCAAGGATAGACGATGTCTATACTCTATCGTTTGGTGTTAACATTTCATAAGGGGTTCGGATTGCCCGTGTTTGCACTAAATTTTGTTTCTTTAATGATCGCAACCTACATCTTACTAGTAAACATTTGCAAGCATCTTAACACTTTCTTAAATTTTATAACAGTTTCAAAGATTTAATACAAAATTAATATCCGACTGCAAATGTAATGAGTGTGGTCATTTACCCTAATAATTTCATTTTCATATCTAAAGCAAGCTATAGAAAACTCCAAAAATCTAAAACTTTTATCAAAAGTGACAATAACAGGGCTCTTATATCTAAAAACGTAAAACTATAAAGTAATTTATAAAAAAGACAACCTGTGGAGTAAAGGTCATTAAATAGCGAAGCCACTTATAGTTAAATCTTTTTTAATTACAGCCTGCCACGTTACAACATCGAGCAAGATCATTTGGACATAGCGTTTATGATAGAAAAGGCAAAGTCGGGAAAATTTGATAAAACACTTTGGTCAGTTTTAGATCGGAAACCATATTTGATAAATGTTATACCCGAAAGTGAACCATATGCACTACTTCATTATGCAGCCCTTTACAATGACATGTATGCTGTCAAAAAACTTGTCCGTTATCTATCGTGTGACGTAAGAGTTCAGAGTGCACCAAGTGAGAGCGTCAATAATATCGGAGGATTGATACCTCAACAGCTGACTTCAAGCTCTGATATAAGAAGCTTTCTTGGAGCATACTCTGAGCGGGAGATGTGGGAGAGGTTTGGAAACACACCTGTCTTCTTTGCAACTCAAAGAAAAGGAGAGAAATATGACAGATATGGTTTACCGTTGTTGCTGATAACCTTAAGCTCCTTTAAGAAAACATTTTCTGGCAATTTGAATACAGATCCATCCAGTCATTTTCGAACTCTCCTGGAAACTGTGTTTCAAAGTCCAAGTGAGAACCTAGAAGATGTCGAGAACGAAGTTATTAACTCATTGTATGGGTTTGATTCTAATTCTGCGCAAACACTGAGGGTAAATTCAAAAGAAAAATTCTTCGGAAAAATTATCAACTTATATACCAGTGTTTACATACACAAACACGTAAATCTGGTACTGAAGAGACAAGCTCTGTTTGACTATGATACTTACAGACCTCGGAGTATCGCTCTTCACTTGGGTCCTTACGCTCTAATGTTAGATTCTGTTTTAACATTTTGGCAACAACTAAGGCCATTCAACGGTGTCACATATAGAGGAGTTCAAGCAGATGTTAGAAACGATTACCATGAGGATATGACGTTTGTTTTCTTAGAATTTGTTTCTAGTACAGACACACCAAGTACAGCTGAAATGTTTGCTGGACCGCTTGGTACCATATTTGTTATAAACAACGAAATTGACACAAATTGGCGCCCACGCTCTATCTCAGCGTTTTCAAGCTTTTCACAAGAGAGAGAATATTTATATCCACCGGGAGCTGAATTCACAGTAACAGAGATAAACGGCAATCGTATTCATTTGGATTTAAAAGATCCAGCGTATGTGTAATTACAGTGGAGGAGTCTGACAGTTATCTGACCATGGTTCTTACACAGAGTGACATCTATCAAAATTTTAAATTGATTAAAATATAATTTTCGACATTAGCTTAACAACCATATGCAACATGAGAACCAAAGTTATAGCAAAAACAGTATCCTTGATAGTTTTTAAAGTCCTACTTTAAGCACTTTGAACACTGCTAACGAGTTGTCAATCAATGAAATGTTCATACAGTGCATCAACTTGATATTGGTATTTTGTAAAACTTTATTAGTTCTAAATTTATAGTATAGTTTGTCGGCATTAAGAAACTTCACTAAGAACAATTCGCTTAATAATGTAACCACATATGGTAAAAGAGTCTTATTTTTTTAAATTTGCATGTGAAAATATTTTTTGGTATGCACAATTGACATTATCTCCCTTTACTTCATATATGATAACTCGGTACAGGGAGACAACCCACTGCGGTTTCCCACAATGTAAATATCAGATGGGAAAATAGAAAACTATATACTCTGTATTGTTTTGAATCAACAACTAGTCAAACTCAAAGCAGGTCTTTATATCTAAGACTTTATTCGCAACTTTCGTGAAATTGTGCTTAGTCTAAAAAGCAGTTATAATTGTCAAAATAGAGTGATGCCAAGTGGACCCCATCGAAGAAATTTTGTTTTGAATGTCCTTCATGTCAACTTTTAAAAGCCTTCAAATCGATATTTTTACTTTCTGCCATTGTGTTATACATTGGCTTGTTGTGATGTTCATAAATTGTAACATTGAAAATGCTTCTTTATATTTTCAGTCATGTAAGGTTATACATATTGTAAAACAGAATAATGTATCTTGTTAAAGTGCCATGTCTTCCTGCTGACTATTGCTTTCGTGAGCTTTCGTTAATAATCCGACAGGTGTCGGTCTAGTACAAAGCAGGGTTCATCATTATTCATCATCAATCATCATAAATATGCTCCCGTCCTGATTATGCATGAAACATTTTCCACTGGACGTTAAGCATCATTCAATAAATCAATAATATTTCGAAAAAGGAATAACAGGAAAGTGAAAATAGAAATATATAGTTAAAAAGATAACAAACTTAGTGAAAAGTAAAGATGTTAATGACAGAAAATCAATTTTCAACCACTTAAAGATCTTTTACTAGCAATACCAAAATCAATTTTATAGTCATTTTACCAGAGACTGTAAATAATTTTGACGCATGTAATCAGATAATTGTACAGGTAGGACATCCGTTTGCGAGTACTTTCGGTTTAAGTGAAATGTATATGGGAAACTTAAATTAAATGAATGAATGCAGATTCCATGTTTAATTGACTTCCTGCAAGTAGATAACTTCAAACTTCTTCAGAGATTCCAATAAAGTATCAAGTAAGTACAGCAGGTGAAAACCCATTCATGTTATTAAAAACACCTGGTGTTTTCTGAATATTCCTACATATTTGTTGTCACTACTTATTTTGCATGCACTTTAACCTGCCTATAGGATACGTCCTAGTTTGTTCTATGCAGAAAAACTGTTTTATCTCAGACAAAAAACAATAGATTTAACTGATCATTTTGATAAAAAATGACAGAAAGGAAATACAATCTTTAAACACAAGTCTTGGGTGTCAGATTTTCAAGACAATTTCATAAGAATCATCGTATTATTATTTAAATTGTTATTCATGCTTTTGTAAGATTAAAATGAGTATTAACTTAGACAGAATATAACTAGAAAAAAAAATATTCCAAGGTATGAAAATTCGATTACAGTGTCAACTTATCTTCCATTTATTCAAAACTGGTGCAAGTTTTTTTGAAGTACGACCAGCAGACAAAACCACAATTTGCAAATTATCCAGAAGAATTTGTAATCTTTCCTTTAAGTCAGAAAACAAAATGGTATCATCCACGTATAACAAAAAGAAAAACTTGAGATAAATATTAAATTAATTTTCAAGTTCATCAGTGATGCATGTTAATCCCTGGACATTCTTGTTCACAAAATTTTTCATGATCATTTCAATACAACAAAAATAAGAAAGGTGACACATTTTCACCCTGTCTAACACCTATATTACATAAAAAGGATCCTGATTGTTGATCATTATAGTTAATCCTTGACTTAATTCCATTGTACATGTTGAAAAGAACGTTATGAATTTTGCCATTTATTCCATTTGCAAATAGTTTACATCACAGAGCACTTGTACACACAGTTGCAAAAGCTTTTGTAATGTAAAGGGACAAAACAAATTCTTTTTCTTAAATCTCATACAAACTATCAATTAATGTAACATATAGAGGTTATCGGCAGTACTAAACCCTTTTTTAAATACACTATTATTCATATATAAAATAAATTCAGTCTAGAATGCAAAATAGATATAAATAATTTTGCATAAAAAGCTTTTTACATGTAAAAGTAATAACCCTGACCTTTTAAGGTTCGAATTTATCACCTTTTTGTAATAGGAATGATATTTACAGTTAACCACTGCTCGGGAATGATTCCAATGTAAACATTATATTGAAAAGTTTAACATAAATTTCCAGCATCGAATCGATGAATGTTTTAAATATTCATTAACAACAAGATCAGTTAACAGATTTGTTATTTTTTAGATTATTTATTGTCCTTTAAATTTCATCTCTCGTAATAGGAGAATCAAGTGTATTAAATTTGTCAATCTATCATTTACCTCAGCAGCATTTCTTCAGACTGTGATTTCACGTTTTTCAAAATGGTCAAATAAAATATCAAATGGGATATCAGGTGATTTCCGTTTCTTACCAGAATTTTCCAATACAAGATAATTAGAATATTTTAAACTGTCTATTTTTATATCTTATTGCTTTTCTATGTTTTCTAATACTTCTCTATTATTCTTTTATATTGATTTTCTAAACGTTTTAATTTTTGGTCTTCAAATTAGCAGTGTTCTTTTGTTTCAGTTTTCTTTTTGGAGGCAAATAATTTTTTCTTGCAGTCTAACACGCTGAATATTTATTATTTTTAACATGTGTTTAGTAGTAAATACAGCACTTTTGAATATATGATACAGTACATGATGTTCATTCCGTATCGTACACAATTACGCTTGCCCTTTTTCTCACACCCATTATCACATGGCGTACCTTTTATCGCATGTCTTATCCATTATTACAAACCCATTATCAAATTGCTAACCCTGCAGCATATTCTTTTCCTCAACTTTTAATCTTATAAAAGAAACTTTTTTTGGGGGGGTGGTAGAAAATGTGTGGGTTTAGGGGGAAATTAGGGGTAAAAATGTTAGGGGGTAAAGAAATTACAGGTAGATATTTTTGAGGGCGTAAACTTTTTTAGCCGGTGGAAAGTTTATTAAAACAGGGGAAATGTTTTTCGGAAGGGGGTCAAACTCAATAAAAAAGTGAGTCTGTGGTAATTTTTATGTCAGATTTTTTTCAATCTCCTCACACTATTCCCATAGATTTTGATTTTTCACTAAATATTTTCCCTTATCCATTTCATTTATGACATAATTTTAGCAAATTAGAATCCCTATATACAGTGGATTCCGCTTATTTGCAAAGCCTATTTGTCAGAGAAAATTTTGCAATAAAGCGGAGTTTGCGATTAA
>JAULBM010351909.1:0-12121 GCA_032357055.1 Geukensia granosissima | reverse complement strand
TGTTAAATAATTGTCTTTTAATAATTCAGTATTTTTTCTTGTATACTTTTCGTCCATTTCGACAAAATTTCGGTAAAAATACTCAATTTTGGAGTCGTTTTGTTTAAAATAGATATGATCGCACAAAAACACCACGAAGCTATTTTATTTTAACCAAACATTTATACTTGATAGATCTTTAATTGTGCAAAGTTTGGTTGTGATGTTTTTGTGCAATCTATATTAAAATCGACAAAAAAATTAATTAATTTCTTAAAATTTTCACATCTAAAGCATTTTATATGTGTCACGTGACCATTGTAGAACAAATTAAACTAAAAAATGTGTTGGATTTTCATTTTATAGACATTATCCAATGCAAAAAAATATAATAAAAATATTTTAGCCAAATTCTTTGGCCAAAAATGGGCCAAAACGACACTCGGCCTTCGCTGCATTTGATTAATTTCTAAAACAATGAAAATTCGGAAAGGCTTCGAAACATTGTTACTCAGTAGTTGACCCTACCGTCGGATTTGGCTTCAATTTTCGATATGTTTGGATTTGAGTACTTCTTTGCTGTGTTTGCATCTCGGACTTCCTACGTTTTTGATCTAATGCTATACTGATTAGAAGTTACGCCTTAAAATGTACATATAGCATAGTAAAATTCCCCATGTTTATTTTAAATTGGTAAATTTGTATTCTAAAATGTTTCCTCGTTTCATCCCGTTCGAAAAACAAACATGGCTGCCACAGGCAGTTCATTTATGCTTGGCTAATCTTAAAAAGTATTCTCTACCGAAACTACTATGGCAAATGGAACCAAAACGTAACAGAGAGTATCTATGAAACGTCCTTGACAAAGTTTCCTTGTTTAATTTAGATAGACTGCATACATGGCACAGGCAACTCTTGTTTCTGATTTTGCTCATTTTGTTGTTCCGATTGGAAAACAAACATGGCTTCTCATAGGAAATTCTTGTTTATGATTGACTAATTAAATAATAAAGCTTGTAAATTTCTTAGCTAAATACAACACAAGTTTAAAGGAAACATCTAAAAAGAAAGATTTTATGTTTTTTCTCATCTAATAATTTTATAAAGGATACTGACAATTCTTGTTTCTGATTAATTAATGAAAAAATTCCTTTTTCAAAATTCTTGTCGGTGAAAAAGTTGATTTCAACGATACAGGCTCAATTATCTGAGCCTCTAGTTTTACAATGCTTCAACCTAATGAAGGTTAATCCAGAAAAGCGCTTTATACGCAAGCGAAATTAATATTAAAAAGTGATTTCCAGGATTTATTCCAGATCCTTTATTAGTTCCAATTTTATTGCTTGATGTTAAAAAATTAAATAACCAAACAACCAATATAAGTTAGTATTTAGGTAAATATCTTTGAAAAACTGATCTATCATTTTTTGTAGATCGTCTTCACCAGAATATGAAATAAATAAATATGTGGTTCTTAAACCAGCTGATTCCTTTCGTCTGTAAGTATCCTAAAAAATGAAATACATTGTATTCTAAATATATTTTTCATTCATTTTAAAGCCATTATCTGTTCGATTACATAACTTACCAGGTGGTTCCGATACAGCTTGCCTGTTCCAATGCTGGAAACCCAACCATTTAGGGTTTGGGCATTCGCGTTTTAGTTTAGTTTTACCTGCTTTGATTTAAATGTAATGCTATATGCTAAAACACTTTCGGGACTTGAAAATTTAATATTTTATTTTAATAGACTCCAAATCTCCAGCACTTTATATAATATTGTTGTAAGATTTTAACTTTAAAAGACAAATTTGACCTCAGGTTTTTTTGTCTCCGCACTTCGAACATACCAAACTGAATCCTAAGACGAAAATAATTTACGATGAACAATTTTTGCTTAAACTTATCTATACAATGCAGGAGTGAGCCCAGACAATACCAAACCGACAACTTGTACGTAAGTAACAACGGCTCTCGTTCATATTATCTTCCAACTATGGAGTATACAGTCGACGGGGAAGAAGACCGCAGAAGACGAAGGCGGCGCAAGAAAAGAAAAAGTAGCAGCCGACGACGTCTTCGTGACAATGTAAATGACGAGGAGATAGTTTTAGAAGAAGTTATTCAGAATGGTGACATTCAACAACGTTCTTCTTCACGAGAAAATGGCCATACATCTCGAGTTGCTGAATATGATATCGTAGCCGAACTAGAACCTTTACCTGACAATAACACATTTTAAGGCCCCATTATTATGAAGTCTTACTTGAACCATACACAATACATGTTCAAAATATTTTTATAAATAAAATTTGCAGGCTCTAGATGACATGATACTGCATAAATAATATAAATTGCCTGCCTAGGCAAAAAATTGTTGAACAAAACACATTTTTGCCACAAGTTTGAGAAGCTATATATCACTCCTAGAATATGCCAATCTAGAATTGGTAGTGTTAACAAAAGGTGTTTTTTAATTAAGTCTTCTTTTAAAAATAAATTGATTTGTTCGCTCGATGACGAATTTGATATTATTTTGGCATTTAGTTAAATGATATATTTATATATCTTTTGCTTCAAATGATATGAGAAGTTTTTGTTTAAGGTTTGATTATATATCTACAATGTAGTGTTTGTATCTTATATATAATATTATAACTTTGGGATTATATGGTATGATATGATATAAAGGTGAATATTCTGTTGTGTTAGTGTATATGTATATATGGTGAAATGGCGTATGTTTGAAATTTCTGGAGTATTTGCATTATAAATACAAAACAATTTTAATTTAGAAATTTAGATAACAATAGAGACAATTTAAGTCCAATACGTTATTTTCGCCGTATTGTAATATAAGTACGGGCATCGTACATCATATAAAAATATTTGCATGTGTTTTGAACATTTGTGACAATAGAGTTTTTGATTTATTTATATGGGGTAGAGCCAATCTTTAGAAGGCGAAAAAAGAAATAAACTGTTTCTTCGCACCATGCAAGGACTCATTCTCCCGAACGTATATAAGTCGCCATTTAGATAGTTTACTGCCTCATAGTGTGACAGAATAAGCATCCATTTTTAATAAATTTCTACCATAAAAATCTCGCTTTGCTCGCTTACTGTACAAAACATATAGGACCCTTCAGCAACATGTGTGCAAATATCATCATGCAGCCCTTTAACAAAAGTACATGATCATTGTAAGGTATAAACCAAATACCTTAAAGCTACTTTGTTCAACTGAAAACTGATGCGTGTGAATTCTAAAAATAAGATAATTTTAGACGAAGAAACCACTTTTCCAATATTTGTTAGCATCCAGGTCAAAGATTGCACAGAGAATTTGTATTTGAATTTTAGGAAGCAATCTATAAAATGAAAAAAAATAATGGGGTAAGATTGTTAGATGGATGAATATCGTCACAGGTAGATGAGATCTGCCTCCTCTACAAATTATATATACAGGGATTGCTACAGTTAAGATGTATTCGTGTTTTATAAGTTAACTGAGAATTTAAACACCGAAGATCAAATTATGAATTAATTTTAAAAGTACCTGCTAGGTAAGCGGACAAAAATTGCCTCTGTTACCTTATAAACAAAACACTATGGAACATGTTTTATTGTTGAACTTATCTCACCACACGAAATTAACAACGTCCCAACTAACAGACTTTCTAAGGTATTTGGCTGTTACAAAAAATATGTCGATAATTATGTTTTCATATTTATTTATTTATTGTCTATATATTTTCATTTTGTTATTATTATTATAATATAAACAAATTTTAATAAATTGATGCTATTAATTTGGCACTTTCATATTTTTTATATTATATGCCTAGAGTAGAAAAAAATAACAGTAGAAAAAGACAAGCCTACACCTCAACTCATTACGGGTACATGAGAATAAGGCTTTCTTTCATGGTAGGGTCAAGTATACCACATAGGTGTAGTTCCCATGACCCGAGGGCTGCATAAGTCATGAAAATCTTAACAAATTCGACGTCATATAGATTGACTTGCCGAAAAAAGCCATCATCACGTGACTATGTATTTTTTTCTAGGAATGTTGCAGATATACTCCGGTCAAAGAAGCCGAAGAAATGAAATTTGAAACGAACGTGCCATATTTTACCAATTTTACAATACAAATAATAATAAATACCTGTAAGAGAGTGATACTGCTCATGTTTGACATAGAAATGTCTATTTTTCATTAATGTTCTTTATTATGGTGTTACATGTACAACAGCAGCAATATATAAAATAACAGAATGAAAATGTATTCTCTCAAATGTTAACACAAAGAATCAGTCTGGAAAACAACCGTCCAAAGCTATCTCAAGACCTTTTATTAATGCGACGTGAGTTACTTTGCACCTTAATTTGGAACATCAATTAAGCGACGTTTAATTCCGTGAATTGGATTTTAACTCGGATTAATTTTATGTACGTCTTCGCCATACATTTATGATACTTCTTTCTGAGTTACTTGCTGAAAACGTTTTCTCTTCACAAATGCGTTTATTGAAATAGCAAATAGTTTCTAAGATATGATGCGTGGCTGTCTGACTAATATATCTATATACATGTATATAAATTCAGCTTACTAATATATCGATACCAAACATATAATCATTTCAAATAGTGATCGCTGAAATCCTCTGTAATTTCGGCTTAACTATCTTGTTTTCTTACCAGAATTGGAAGGCCGGGTGGGGCATGGGGCGTCGAGAAAGATATCTGGATATGTAAATTTTACATTTGAGTATAAAGAAACATGGATTTAAAACCGAGTAAGTTGTCTTTTATTCTTTACATGCTGCCATGACGCAGAAACATATAAAATACAATACATGATACATCAATAAAAAACACCCAAAATTTTACGTATAAGAACCCCTCTTACACAAAAAATCTAATTAAAATCAAAGCTCAAAACGATGCCACAAAAATGGAGGGGAACTGGGTCATCTCAAATCACTTTAGTCATGACTGGCGTCCGACTAACATTTATGCAGCATCTCAATAATAGTTCCGTACATTGGTTTCATTCCTTCTTTTAAAAGACCACACGAGTACACTTCCGGTAAACGAGGTCTTCCTTGAACTTGTGGTGAAAACTATCCAGTATTTAAACAATAGCACTTCATTTCTACCTTTAATTATATGAGTGATCGAAACACTTATGTAACACTTATCTTTCTTGATTCATTTAACACGTTATTTGTGACACTATTAAAGTTTCGATGTGAGGACGCTCAGAACTCAATTCTTAGACAATCAGATATTATGTACCAACTGGATGCACGTATTAACGCTACTTTTTTTTATTTCAGCAAAATCCAGGTCATGCAAGACAAGACAATATTTTACTTAAGTCTCACCTTATGTGATACAAATAAACAAATACGTATATACAAACTATTAAAATTCACAAAAGCCACTCTTAATAAAATCCATGCAAATCAAAACTGAAGTTTATCTTCTGAATTGTTATCCAAGCATGATTTTCTGCTAAAATGATAATCAGCCTTTTATTTGTATATAGTTTAAATGGACCCTCTAAATGTATAGTTGTCTTTTTATTGACATTTTTCAAGTATCAAACTATTCATTGTGATAGAGTGTCGCATTTTTTTATTTGTAAACCACATTTTTACTACCACAGGATTGAGTTCATAGATATTCTTTCGTCTTGAGTTCATAGATATTCTTTCTTCTAGTCTTTGCTTTAGTTTGTCGATCTTGCTTATTTATTTATCACTTATCTATAATTCAGCGTAATCACGGGGCGAGTACCTGTGAGTCATATCAGATATACGAAGTAGTTATGCAGTGTTCATTTTACTGATGCGTTTACACGATCAAACTCTTTTCGTCAAACTCGCTCATGTTCTTTCAGACTTTTGCTATGCACATGTTTTCAACTCGAGTTTGACAGTGTAAACACCTCATCCAACCTGTTTGACAACTCCATCAAATATTGTTTGAGAGTTGGAATAGTTGTCCAACATGTTTGGTGGGGTGTTTAAACGATCAAACTATTTTTTCAGATCGAGTTGGAAACATGTGCACAGGGAAAGTTTGAAGAAAGTTTGATGAAAAAATTTTATCGTGTAAACCCATCTTAAAAAGAATTAATGCCGGAATAACAGAAAGTTAATCATAAATTAAAGGTGCTCAATAATATTTGAATTTGGTTGCGTTCAAAACGCTTTTCTGGATAACTTGGCGGGTACGCTTGGGGCAAAAAGGTTGGAAGTCCGAAATTGATCACGAATGAAAATCAAATTACTAGGCAATGGCAAAAATTTACTCTTATACACCAAAACTTTCTAAACTGTGCTCAGATCATTTAACACACGTTTTCAAATAGGCGTAAATCCAAAAAGAATGACTCTCAAGATCAAACTGAACAATTTTTATTAAGGTAAAAGTAGGAAAATAAAACTATCTTCCCAAAACATACTCCATAAACGGAAATTATATAAAGCATACACCTCATGCATGGAGGAGTTTTACTCCCTCCACACAGTAATTATTAAAAGCAAGCTCTTCACCAAATTAGTAAAAATAAAGATGACAAAGTTATTGGAAAGACAGCGACGTCAAGTATTTTTTCTAAAAAAAATATTGAATCAAGTTGCGTACAAACCAAACAGCCTAAATATGTACATATGATAATTCATTTACTCAAGATTTGTTTGTTGAGCTAAAACTCAAACACGACGTATGTCAAAATTTAAATTTATCTGATCTTAACGATTGTTTACTACAATATGAATTTACTTTGTCTCATCTGTTAAAACAAAATCTGTGCCAAGGACCGGATTTTCATTTTGATGGTTCATTGAAAAGGCTGAAATCTTGTACATGAATCTATAGAAATGAATTTAAGGACGGGCTGGATTATTTTCTAAATTTCAAAAGAAACTGATGGAAACCAAAGTTGGTTCATGTTGGTACAGTATATATACATGTTTGTCTATATTATCGCTAGCTTACATTGAAAGGCCTATGGGGTCAAACATCATAGCATGATATCTTTATATTTTACGTATATTAACTTTGACCGTGTTACTTTTTGCCTTAGAGTTTTAACTATTTGTAGATCTATTATTATTCATTGTGTTGACTTTCGTGTTTGTAAAATTATGTTTTATATATAAAATTATAATTAGGACGTGATAGTTCTTTGTTTGAAACGGACAACAGTCGTTAAGGCACATTTTTTTGGTTCAAGAGTTTGACTAAAAAATAAAAAGTGACTATATTTATTATCCTTTAACGTTTTTATATGTCTATAAAAAGAAACCCTTGACAATCTTTTTTTTATTTTTAGTGGTACTCAGTGACAGCGGTCATTTGACAAATAGAAATTGTTTTAAATGTAAAAATATGGCAAATAAAAATTGCTTTAAATGTGAAAATATTGCATATATAAATTGCTTTAAATGTGAAATAACTAAGAATAAAGTACTTTACATAATTTATTTGATAAAACATTTGATACAATTTTGTCGATTTAATATATTTTTAAAAAAGATCGCCAAAAAAAAAAAACACCAAAATCAAACTTTGCTCAATTAAAGATCCGTGAAGTACAACATGTTTAGTTAAAATATCTGCGTGATGTTTTTGTGTGGTCATATCTATTTTGAACATAAAGCTATAAAAATTAGTATTTTTGCAGAAAAATATGCCCTGTCGTTTTGTCGAAATGGTGAAAATTACAGGCACATAAGTATGTGGTGTGATTAAACAATGTTTTTGAACCCACATTTTACCACAATCTGAGACAGTGGAGTGACGATATAGTTAACCTTTAAAACCATTATATTGGCCTTAATATTGATTTCGATATAGAATAAAAAAATCCAAGTAAATACATTTGTAAAAATAAAGATCTTCGAACAAATGAGATGTCTTCCATCGACATGGATACTAATAACAACCTTTTGAATTGAAAAATATATCGTTGGTAAGGCACTTGTCTGATTACTAAGGACAAAAACTTTCGTTAATATATGACTCATTTCTTAACTGTTATAAGACTGCAAAGTCTTTAAAAAATTGCGGTTGTTAAGGACTTTTATGTCGTTGTTAGGGACTTCAACCTTTTTTTTGTCTTGACCACACTTTGGGAAATATTATGCTGAACATTTATTTTCAATATAATGTTGCTTTCTATCTCCCATTGTTTTCAAAATATAAGCAAAAGACTGTTTTGGTACATGGATCTTAATGGGTGGTCCAAGGATTTTTAACTCGATAAACCTAATGGAGAACTAAATAAGGCCTACATTTTAGCCATTGCATCTCATCTCATCTTTACTGTTTTCAAGACAATTTTAAAATCAGTATTATTTATACATGTTATAGAATTTACCTGGTTGCTCAGGACAATTCCATTTCTATATTAATCATACTCATTTAGGTTCAAATATGATACGGTTGCTTAGGACTTTTATGCTGTCGCTATAGACTCTTTGATCTTGACCCCATTGTAAAGGATATATCATCTTGAACTTTTTACAATTTAAAATTACTTTCTTTATTTGTATCTATTGCCGTTTGAGATATTTTCTTAAAACCTTTATTTTGACCCCCAAAACGGTTTTAGACCCAGGGTCCAAAACTACTGGTTTAGTAATTTTTAGCCCTATCAAATGTTGTTGAACTCTTTAGCACACACGTTTCTCTCCATTACATGTTATTAGCAATGTATTGCCTCTATTTCAATAACAAGCAATAAAGGTTATCATGACCCTGACAATTAACCAAATGTACAATATGAGTTCTTAGTTGTTTAACCCATGCTCCGGGTCTCCTCGCCTTAAAACAAACGAGTCGACCAAATAAATCATAATATCAGGACTTGGTTTTGCGTATAACTTATAATAATGACTAGGAAATATTGTCCTGTTTTTCATAAGAAATATGTATATAACATGTATAAGGAGCAAGACACTTTCATACAGCACTATTTTGGCTTACCCATATGTCTTATTTATAAAAAGTCTGAATCTAAATTTCACAAATAGTGATAGAACACAATCATAGAGGCTACTGGGGTATAATACAAAGAATGATATTTCCCAAAATGGTTGATGTATTTTTACGGTATAAGGGAATTTTCAAAAAGGTGTTGCTTGCATTCTAGTGAAAAAAGATAGATTGATTGATTGTTGTTTAACGTTCGGTGGCAAATAGTTCATGCATATTCAGGACGAAAACAAGTTAAACAATAAATCAATATGTAGACTGTGAGCAAGGCACCGGTAAGGCAGGGACTTTTAGACTGCCACTGGTAAAACTGCGGGTTGGATAGGGGCGGAAATTTAGCCTACGAGTTGTTACAAGGGGTCTTTAACGTGCTTAAGACGTGGCATTTCCTAAACACGGGGTGTCTTTAACGTCTCCCTCTTGACGGATTGTGAATTTATACACCCCCACAATCAGGGACGCCCCTTTTAGAGGACTATTGCCTCCAGGACGGAGATACCTAGTGCCTATTCTTTCCCCGGCACAACCTTTGAGAAGGGGAGGAAGAGAAAAGAAACTTCTTGGTTGAAAAATCTATAGATCTTTAATCAGTGTATTAAAATGATTTGAGTCGTTATAGTACATATATGTTTCATTTGCAGGCGTTGTTATATATACAGAGAAAGTATTGATAAGTTAATGGGCGTGTCCCACGAAAATTTAGTGTGTAATGTCATATAATTAGCCTTTAAAATACTAATCATAAACGAGTAGTATTAAGAACCTGCACACACCGAGTACTCATTTCTTCTGAACCAGACAGAACAATAACACCAAACGAATTACTTTTTTGAAAAATGTCATTTTAAAAATGCATATATCGTATTAAGTAAGTGAGCAAAATTGAAAAGGCCCATATTATATCGAAAGGCAAGCAAGATGCAGGCATTCTTAATATCGTAATATATGCCAAATTAAGCAGTGTTATATTTATTTGCCAAATAGCATTAAAACTCAACGTATATTTTGTAAATCATGTCTATACAGTCAACATATACAGTGAACTTCATTGCAATGTTACATCGATATTTAAATAGTTCCATAATGAAATAGAAAAAGGGAGATATGAGCCATATTTTCGAGAGTTTCAAATGAGGACAGTCTGCCAAAAGGTTTCAACGCGCTTTTTATGGTGGATAAGGGGCAGTCTGATCAAACTAGATTTCCAGACGCACATCCTTGCTTCTAGTATTGTTCGGATTGTAATATCCAATAGTAAACGATACTACAGTCTATAGGCCAAAGTAGCACTGAAGAGGCGAAAGATGATTTACACACAATCAGCTAAATTACAATTTACATGTAAAATTGCATTAGACTATTTGTGTTGTGTACGTTTTATATAGTATGAAATGAAAAAAGATGGGATAAATGTTAGAAAGACCCACTCCAAAGACGAGAAAAACAGAGGGAATTTACAAATCTACTCTCTATGTCAAGCTTTTCTGGAGTGCGATATAATAATATGTGGGTTTCCGCCTTTGTATTTATATTAAGTAAAACGAAAGAATTACCCCACGGTTAACGATTCACGCTTTACACTATGCAAAAGACCGCCTCTGTGGTGTAATGGTCAGCGTGCTCGCCTCCAGTGCGGAAGGTCGTGGGTTCGATCCCCGGCTGGGTCAAACCAAAGACTTTAAAATTGGTATTTGCTGCTTCTCCGTTAAGCACGCAGCATTAAGGAGTAAAAGCAAAGACTGGTCGGCCCAGAGTCAGAATAATGTGTCTAGGTAAAGTGGCATGTCTTCCTGCGGAATGCTGCTTTCGTTAGCTAGCACGTCAAAAATCCGGCTCAGCATGTCGGTCTTGTGCAAAGCAAGGTTCATCATCATCATTCATTAATATGCACTCGTCCTGAATATGCATGAAATACTTGCCACTGGACGTTAAGCAACAATTCAGTCAATCAATCAATTTATTCAGTCAAAGCTGGAGGTTGATATATCATAGGTATTTCCGATGGGAAGGTGGGTCAAAATATCACAAGATAGGGATGTCAAAATTTTTTAAAGATTCTGATGTCTGTTTATTTTTCAGACCTTTGAATTCAGTTCAAAATGTGATCAAAGTATGTTTTTGCTAAGGAGCTTAATATCTTATTGAAAATAGGGTGGGGTGACACCCCCATGATGACGGTACAACTGAAAGTGTGAAAGTGACTATCAAAATCACTTTATGAATGACAAATTGGACTAAAATATATATTTTAATTTATACTTGTAATAAAAGGTATAATTTTTGCCAACAGAAACTTCTGGAACTTTATAACAACTGTTTAAATTGAAATTTAACAGAAATCTAAAATCTCTTAATCCCCCCTTTTTCACAGATTTGGGCCATTATTTGAAAACATAATGGTTAACATTATCAGTTATGCTTTATATCTTAACTAAAAAGTAATTTACATTATTTAAAGCGAAATTTATTGTTGTTTTTTTTACACATGGGTTGTTGTTTAACTAATTTCAAATAAATTAGGGTTAGGGGTAATATTTTTGCAATAATTGCCAATCAAATTCACTTTATGATTGACATATTGGGTTCATTCAATGCCTTATATATGCTTTTAAATAATAAACATCAGATAATGGCCATATAAGAACTCTTATGTCGAACATAATATTTAAAATACTGAGAAAAATTGGAAAATTGAGCAATTTTCAAAATGAATATTTTGGGGTCATTTGAACACGATAATGGGCAAAAGAAACAATATAAGGGCAATAAAACACCACAAACTAAATACATGTAAATATATCGAAATCTATCCAAAAATCAGGATAAATATTCACATAGGCAAAGAAATAATAGTTGACGGCCAAAAAACTTGGATTCTTGTCAAATATCTGTTGAATTAGGGTTACTATTTTTGCCATTACTTTTTTTATCCTAGCTTAAATTATTATAAATAGACATGTTCTGAAAAGGCAATATAAAGACCTTTATAATGATACCCTATATGTTTAGTTTAATGTACAGGAACATTTTTATATCTGCATTTTTATATTAACCAGAGGCTCCCAGGAGCCTGTCATCGCTCACCTGTCATACAGTTTCCAAAATAACTTTTGCATTTAAACCATTT
>JAULBM010351898.1:0-12121 GCA_032357055.1 Geukensia granosissima | reverse complement strand
TAGCAGAAACTGTTGGGTTGATGCATCTGATAGGCCTTGGTGTAGGCTCGTGATGGATCTGGCTGGCAGGTGTCCATCTTTTCCACAAAGCACTCAAAATCTGCGTAAATGATGAATGGTACCCTCATCTGGCGTTGGTGATTTCGGAAACATATGCGGGTTCCTTCTTCCGGCATTTCGATCCTGACCGGATTCTTCTGGCTGCAATATTCCGTATGTTCGTCCAAAATATCTCGTCTAGAAAAGTGGCACAAGCATCTACGGCAGAAGAAAAGCTCGTGGCCGTGCTCTGTGATTTGTGAGCTCAAAAGGCGTGATAGGCTCTTAATCCAGCAGTAATGTTGTTTGTTCTCTCTGGTCAAAAACAGGAGATCTATGTGCTGCGCGCCGGTATTCTTGGAAATTCTCAGGGGGTATAGTTGGAGATCTTCTTCCTCATCTTCCCCTTTCTTCACACCATCAAAGCCAAAAACGTTAATATTAATATTTGCATTCTGCCTCTCAAATTTGTCAATGGCCTTAAGCGATACTGGAAATTCGATCCCATCAAAGTTCAGCTCATTTTCCCACTTCTTATATTGGTTCAGGCGGTAAGCATGATTTTTGTCCACCTCGTCTTCGTGTAAGGATGACAGCACCGCCCACTGAAAGCAGTGATTATCTTCATTCCTAATATTTACGATTGCCTTCTTTTGGGCGAGTGCTTTTGGGGTGGGTATGAATGAGCTACCAGCGAGTGGTTTGAATTTATTCAAGTGGATTTCTAGCTGTTCAATCTTTCCAAATGTCCATCCACTACCATCTCGCATGTATTTTGCCACATTTTCCTTGGTTTTCTCTGTCATGACCGAAATCTCGAAATCGAGGTCTGATGATTGGGTAATTGTCACCACGGCTGATCGGAAGAAGGGATATACGTAAATATTCTCTCCGGTTGCGGGATTTGTTTTTACCAACTCCGCCTTTAGCACTACCTGCACCTTCAACCCCTTTTTCTGGTTGAGAGAACGTTCGATTGTTCTAGAGATGGTACCGCGACTTACCTGGAAAAATGTTTCCAAATCGTGCTGCTGGAGAGGTTCGATGATGACTGTGCCAAATACCCCTCCCAATGCCTCACGCCGGTCGATTATTTTAATCTCTTCTTCCACGGGGGTATTTTCTATATCTTTCTTTACCAGCTCGCTTAGGGCAGCTCTTCCTAGTCGGGAATAGTTGGAGATTCCACGACTTTTGGCAATGGTCTTCAATGCCTTCTTGGTAAAAACCTCTTCGCGGGGAAATTTGTGGGCGGTTTTGTCCTCGATTAATTTCACCAATTTATCCTTGGAAATACGACTGTATCCCTTCAAACCCTCCTTCTTCGCGATTTCCCGGAGTTGTTTCATGGTGGCTTTCACCACAATTTTCCCTCCGATTGGGATTTCCTCCTTTTCCTTCTGCTGACGTGGTTCTTTGCTGTGTCTCCAGCAGAGTCCATCTTTCCCCGGTTTACTCTTACAAAACTGACCCTTCTTCCTCCTCAGTGGAGCGCCACAGGTTTTAGGTAGTTCAGTAGGGTCTTGCTCGAAGCGGTTATGTACCTCCGCACCACAATTTTGACACATTCTGGTCCTTTCATCCTGATCTTCCATGTTGGGGTTGTCACAACACTGCTTCTTTTTGGGGGTAGGGGTGGTATCTTCTTCCATTTCCTCCTCCTCAAGTTCAAGAAAGAAATCTTTGAACTGATCCATTTTACTACTCTTGGGATCCATCTCTTTATTTATTTCAATTGGAGGGACGCTTCCTTCTGGGGTATATCTAGCATTTGATGCCATATTTGTTTCTACCCTAGGAATGCTTCCTTCTAAGGTATTGGGGGCTGGGGTATTTCTGATATTTGATACGAAAGCCATATTTTGTTTCTACCCTTAGACTAATTGGGGATATGGTAAATTTGCATTTTAGGGTTGGGCGGTGATTTTTCCCCTTGAAATAACCTAGGTGGTGTAGAATCGGCCTTTTTACACTACTCATATATATATAATTACAAAACATAAATTGTCAAATGCAGCATTTAAAAACTATCATTATCACATGTCAAAATTACAACATATAAAATACAAGTTTACCAATGTCGATTAACAGACTATAAGTTCATACAGCTAATTTAATTTCATGTTTTTAAATTGTTGCGCGTTCCACTTTTAACAGGAGCACGGATGTTACGCTTGTTTGTGATAAGAACGAGAATGACGCCAGTTTGTTGGTTTTTGGTGAACAAGGATTTAGTACTTATGTGAGTATATTAACTGATATGTAGCTCTGTTTTATATGCTGAAGTGTATATTTTGTTTGAAAGAAGAAGGCCCACTTTCTACTTTATGTGTATCACTTGCATCATCAAATGGGTATTGCCACTTTCACCTATGCATTTTCCATAAGTAGTGTCATTTTCCCCAGTATATATTTCAGAAGTAGCCCTAGGGCCTATTTGTCCTAATAAGCATTCCTTTTCCAAAAAGATACACAACAGCGGTACTACAAAATTATATTACAATGTTTGCGAAATAAATTATATATGCATGTTCTTACTTTAACATCTGAGGCTTTGATGAATACAAACTTTAAAATTGAGAATACGTAAAATTATTTCTTGAAATTTGAAAATTCTGAGTAAATTCTTGAAAATTTCGAAAAATGGCCTCGAATTTGATAAATTTTTAGCTTTTAAACCATTTCCAAAGTAAAGTTCGATAGGACCCATGCATAGAAAAGGTTAAAGTTACCTTCTTATCTCGATTGAATTAATTTATACTTTTTTTTATTCCAAATTTTCAATCTGCTGAATCGGATTTTTACTTCTGTTGTATGTTAGTATTTAAATGTCATCGTATGACTGCTTGTTTGTTATGACTTCAAATCACAACAATTGTTTAATCTGTAGGACAGTTTACGATTAGCAAAACAAACATGTTCATACTTGAAAAATGCTCTCTTGTTCGTGGAATCCAAGCCGTTGTTCTTTTTGTTTTCATTTTGTCTTTTGGATTGTTTCAAGTTTGTCACGTCCCTTTCGTCTATGCCATTTTGATGTCTCGCATGGGTATTCCACACTGGATTGATCAAGATAATTGAAAATATATTTTACTTCAATTATCTTGATGTAATTTGATATGTCATATAATGACAGAAACTGTTTTCACCAAGTTTGCGTCTTCTTAGCGCTTTGTAGAAGCATTAAAACGTTTCTCCATGCCTAAGGTGAATTCTTTATTGTTTTCGTTAAGGATGTGGTCTATTTGTTTTCTTGGAACCTCAGCCTTATGCGATTTAACGTCGTCATAAACACAGATTGAAAAAGCTGCTAAAATGTCATCTCTTTTTTGCCATATAAGCATTACTTTTTTACATTGTCCCCAAGTTTTCAACTTTAACTAATGCAAGTATAATTCGGATTTCCAATGTTTTGATGCATAGCCTACTTGTTTATACTTGTTATAACATTTTCTACTTCCTGTCTATATATATTTCATATTTGCATTTGCACAACCCATTTTTCTTTGACTTCTAATGATATTTCGACACTTAATCCAATTGGACATGTTTAAATTGACATCGCAGTTAGGGAAAACTTGGTTTCCTGATCGGTTTCTTTTGGGTTTTTAACTAGCAGACAGCAGCTGCGAGTACACTTTTGAGGTCGATACTTTTGTTGTGTCTGGTATTAATAAGATAATGGGACCTGTAGAAGTTTAAATTTTACTGTCACTTGGTGGGTGGCTGTCACATGGACAATCATGCAACATCTCCTACTTTTATATTGTTGAAAGTTTAAAATAAAAAAAAATATACCGAATGTATTTCGAGAACTTAGCTATGCTATTATGTACAATTCAAGAAGATTTCTGAAGATAAATTTTATTGACTTTTATAAAAACCCCAATGAAGAATGGATTGCTGTTTTTCTGGTATTTATTTTATATCATTCTTAAGAAAAATGATAAATTTATTTGCATTTTTTTTGTTCTGTGTTGAGAATGTAAGGCGTTTCCGAGTGCTTAAGACATTTGCTATATTGTTTCCATTTATGGAATATATATTGGAAAGATAGTGGTGTATTTTTCTTCTTGTTCCTTTTGCTCATAAAATTAACACTTATTCAAATTAGATCGTAACAAATACGGTATAAACGGTGCTTTTCGAAATTTGGTAAATTCCGACATCTAAGCATTATATTGGCATTGTCTTGAAGTTTAGAATTGCTTCCTTTTCAATTCAATTTTAACTGGGACTTCCAATGTTTTGGCCCAAAGCAATCCTGAAGAAGATTAACACAGAAAGGTTCTCTGTCTGCAGGTTGATTTTTATGAAATTCTAACGAAGAATGGGTTGCTGTCGCTCCAGCATTCATTCAATATACGTGTTTTTTATACATCAGATGTTTTTAGTTTACATGTGAATATAACTAATCAACTATATTGTTGTCATGGTATCATTAATAAGTTACATCCAATTCCAAATGCCTAATTCAAATGTACGAGACTACTACAAACCCTTGCCTGTACGGCTATGATGATGTTTAATGTGGCTTGATCGCTAATGTTTCAACCAAATCTAGAAAGACCAATAAAAAAACATAAGATAATATATCACTCAAAATGAATTGTTACAACAGGTCTTTTAACATATAGATCATAGCAGCATCCACACACAAGGCATCCTTAGCACTTATTGTGAGATTAACATTGGTCAAGGACATCCCCTCACAGGCCCGGTACATTAATGTATGTAAATATAAAAATAGGAGATGTGGATGATTGTCCATGAGACAGCCACTCACCAAGTGACAGTTGAATTTTAACTTCTACATGTCCCATTATGGCCTTCAACAATGAACCAGAGTCCATACCATAACGGAAGCTGTAAAAGGCCCCGAAATACAAATTGTGAAACTGTACATAAAACACGACAATCGACCTAATCTAAAGCAAAAATGGTGAACATAAAACAATAAATGACTGACAAAACAACAACAACCACTGGGCTACAGGTTCCTGGCTTGGGACAGGCACATTAGTATGTGGCCATGCACTGATTGATTGACTGAATGTTGCTTAATGTCCAGTGGCAAATATTTCCTGGATGTTTAGAGCAAAAGCATATTTAAGAAGAAGATGGATGAATCCTGCTTTTTACTGTACTAACAAGCTGACCTGGAGTTTTAAAGTGTTAGCTTATGAAAACAACAGTCTGCAGGAAGACAAGCCACTGTACCAAGACACATTATTCTGACTCTGGGCTGACCAGTCTTTGCTGTTACTCCTTAACGATGTGTCTAAGCAGAGAAGCAGCAAATTATGTCTATAGTTTGAATCGGCAGGCAATCAAACCCATGACCTTCCATACTCTAGGCTGGCATGCTAACCATAACACCACCAATGCCATTTCTCTCATGCAGAATTTGTGACTTTTTTTTCAAAAGCAAAAATAACAGTCACATTTTAAGGATTTTCTGTCATAGACATCAGATTGTCATACTCCTCTGGTTTAATTTCCCAACATTGGATTTTTTCCACATAAGCCCCCAATTTTCCTTTCATTTACCTAACACAACCCCAAGAGACATCTGAAGAAATATGTTTTTAATTCTTAATTCTACATTTGCAATTTTTGATTGACAGAACCTATTAATACAAAACGAATTAAAAATCAAGAGAAATCTGTTTTCTTGCCAAATCTTCAAATAAAAGTTGACATATATCAGACCTGGAAGGCAACCTCCACACAAGGAAACAAGCTCGCAAGCTCGTCAATGTTTCCTTGCCATTAACGCTTTTCATTTACTGTAGAGTCCTATGGACCATTTCAGAAATGCAACGGAATTCTGGGAACGTCATTGTTCTGGTTGAATTTCATTGGTCAAGACGTCATTTGCGAGGACGCTGAGATTGCGCAATGCATTTTAAGAGGACGGAAGTTGAATTTCTGAATCGGTCCATTGCAACACAAATAATCTCATTGTGAGATACTGTGACTTCATTATAAGCATTTTACTGAGAAACTGATTTATTGTTCAGTATGCAGTCATTCATTATTCATTATGTCTCTCTCTCCCCTGACAAGGCTCGCTTTGTATGAGAACAATCAAAAGTAAAACAGGAGTTATCATTATTGACAAGTACAATATTATTAGATATACATAAAATCTATATTGATACAGCATTTGTTTTAAATAGGAATTTGGTGAAATATAAAATTGTAATTAAAAGCTTATAAAATAAAGAACATTGTCTGTGTATGGTTGCACACTGAATAACAATTCAAAAAAATGTTGACTTACCCATTATTATATTCATCTTTATACAGGTAGATTGCTCTGTATGGTTCTATATAATCTCATAAGAGACGGGCCATATAATTTGCTATTTTGTAGTGTTTCCTAACATGATTTTGCCCAACAAAACATCGATAAAACTGAATTTGAATCATTCCAATTTTCTGGATTTCATAGCTAGTGAAAAGAAAAACCTGGAACTTTGCTGACAAAATCTGACTTAACTTCTAACCAGCGATATTATAAGTTGAAACATATTTGTTATTTTTCTCTACCTTTACAATGACTTCGGATTTTAAAGAACCTGAAGCCATTGTAAAGGTATGAAACAGATCCATTTAAAGATGACCGCCGTTTGCAAATACATAATTGCAAGTGTTGTCTTACAATTATAAAACTTATTACGCTGTATAAATATTTCAAGAAATAACCTCTTTTCAGCAAATAGTAATTAATAACCAATACAACACTTATCCCACAAAAGGCAAAACATGTATTTCTTAGTAAAGAAAGCCAATAATGTCTAAAAGTCACAGCCTCTGAAAAAGTTGTTAATTTTTTTTCTACCTCTGCATAAAGTACTGATGTAAATCGAGTCAGGTCTTTTCCAAAACACATAACACAAAAAGAAATAATTTGTCATGTTATTGATTGAAAACCACAAAACCAATGTATTGTATAACACCTTGTCCATGAAAGTTGGTATTGGCACATTGTTTATGTCCACCGCTGCTATATTCGTCATATAAGATGTCATTTTTCACTTGTTATGAAAAAAGTTGTAAATTAAAAGAACATTAATGTTGCTTTTTCGGCAAGGAAGGACAGGGGTCGTTAAGGCACGTTTTTGGCCTAAGAATTTTGCTAAAAAATGAAAAGGGGTAAATATCTAATTTTTTTTTTCATATCGTTTGTATTCAATAATGTCTATTAAAGAAAATCCAACAGTTTTTTAAGTTTAATTGGTTCTAAAACGATCACAAGACACATTGAATTTGTTTTAATTATGAAAATACTACGAAAATACGTAATTTAATGCAAAATTTGACACGATTTTTCGATTTTAAAATAGATTTTGAACAAAAAACGTCCATAGTTTAGGTATTTTTATAGAATACATTTTTTACATTTTTGTTAAAACAAGCAAGTATACCTTGTAGTTTTGTCGGAATGACGAAAATTAGATAAAAATCAGTTATGAATTACTAAAAAGGGTTATTAAACAGCATTTTTACAACTACTTATTGTTGTGTCATAAAATTTTTAATTTGGGCCAAATATGGGGCTTAACGTACCTATTCCTTTGTTGGATTCCATTTGTCCCAGGCGATACAACACTATACTCAATATTATCAGAATCACAAAAAACACCAGGGTCAATCTGCATAAAAATATGCTTGGAGATAGCGTACTTGTCTTCAGTAGAACATCGGATCCCAGTTATATTTCGATATGTTGTTTAAACTTTACTATTTCAATATTGGACAAATGCGTTCCAGGGCAAAACAAGTGCTACAACGAGGTGTAGAAGACATAGATTCGTAGTACTACATTGGGAAATCTTTGTGCCAAGTGGAACTCATATTTTTCAGCAACTGCAAAATAGATAAATTATTGTCGAAAACTGTAAAACTACTTTAAAATTTGGAAGTTATGTCGTCTGAACTTACTTAACATCCAGATGTTCGACTGTAATTTGGGCATACTATTTCTTGTATATTAAATTTGTAACATTGCAATTTTTTTTATAAACTATACTGCAAACCCTTAGCAGCAGTTAGTTTTTCTGTGAAAAAAACCCAAACGTAACTGAATTAATAATAGTATTAAGCATTTCATTACCAAAAATACTTTTTGAAGAAGAATGTTTGTGAAGTTGTATGGTAATTATGTATAAATAGGGGAGGATATTTAAAAATGGTGTAACAACTCAGGTGATAGCGAATTTAAAAGTTTGATAGACGCAATAGCCAGGGGGTTAAAGATTCGTAAACACTTAAATAAAATCACTAAAAACCTACCATTAAAAGAAAGCATATGGAATGTATCACAGAAAGACACAATCCACAAAATAACAAATGCTCAAAATATAAAAAAGAGATGCGGCATGATTGTCCATGAGACAGTCTTTCACGGTCGAATTCAAATTTCCACAGGTCCTACCACTGCCATCAAAAATGAACAATTAGTCCATACCATAATAGAAGCTGTTTAAGGCCCGGAAATACAAAATGTGAACCTATTCATAAAACACAAAAATTGACCTAGTCTATTGAAAAAAATGGTGACAAATAACAATATAAGACCAACTTAATAATGCATAAAAAAACAAATTTAGCTTCAAGTAAAGCACTTTTCTGGATTTACCTTCATCAGACACGCTTGGGTACCAAATACGAAAATTAGTCAAACAATGAATTTTTTGTTCATTAATGAACCAAATTATATGTACAGTTCATGATGTTCAACGACGATAATTCGGTGTCTTCCCACTTTCCAACTTTTGAAAATTACCTATTCCCATTTATCCAACTTTAGATTTTGACTAATTAAGGTGTTGTTTGTTTAGCACTAAATAGGTGTTTTCAGTAAAAAATGACAAGAAATTAGTTTCTTTGTGGTATTCCAACATAAAAAGAATATATGCTAAAAACTGATTAAAATTTGAAACTTTTGAAAAAAAAACTGGAATAAAAACTAAATTTCTAATGGATATTAAAGTATAAAACATTTATATAAAAATATTTGATTAAATTTGAATAATATTTATTAATTTTTTTTATTTATTAATAAGAAAAAATGGAATAAAATCTAAATATCTGAAGAAAAATTTATATAATATTTTAATAAAATAGAATAATTTTGTTTTTTGTTATTAAGTTGTTATTGTCAATCAAACAACTAATTATTGTGAATTGAGGAATCGAGAAATTATGCATTTGATGATCTTTAATGCCTGACTACTAACCAACGCTTCTTCGACCTACTCAAAGCTTCCAGAACCAACACCAAACCTATAGCTCCAACCACTGTCTTTATGGACTTTGAGTCCTGTCAACGCACACGGAAAAAAGTACAAACTCTTGGACTGACAGAGCAATACAAAAAACCCAACTCTCCATCAATATGCACGCCATGCATCAGCACTTCCCCTTGTACCACCAGACCAAGTAGAAGACTATGGTTCCATCTACTAGACGCACACAAAAGTCACCAGCTTCAATGACTATATGACAGAACATTGGGTTGACTAAATATTATGTCTGCTCAATTATGTATATTTGAAAGAAAGAATATGGAACATATGCCAGAGAGACACAATCCACACCTTTTTCTGGGTTGTGCACTTCTTAATTTCTCATAAAGCTGTTGTCATCAATTGTAAATACTTAAATTTTACTGCATACGAAGTGCTTTTCTAGATTAACCTTCATCAGGGACGCTCAGGACCAAATATTTGAAAACAGGTAATTACTTGCAGAGGGGCAGAATTTTGTAGTAAGACTGATCGGATCAAGTACTGATAATGTGTAATTATATTTTGTGTTGTGTTTGTTTTGTTTTTTGTTTGTTCATGTAATGTGATGCTTAATATTATATAATAATCATATGAATAATATTTTTGTTCTTTTGAAGACATAAACAATTTATTTATTTCCTTAACAAATGAAAAGATAAAACTTAAATGAATATACGAATAAAACTGCTTAATATTATCATACAAAATTATTATTCTCATGCATAAAAAGTAACAAAATAATATGAGAAAAATATCACACTTGACGGTTACTTCATGTATTAAAAAAATACAGAAAAAATATCCAGGATTTAAATAAGAGTTGTCATATTTCAATTGTCACCTAACCCAAACTCTAATTATGAATCCTTTGTTCTTAATTAACTTTGATCTCATTTATCCCAATTTTATTTTTGCCTGTACTACCTGAAATTTCAAAAAATATTTCAAAAATAACAACAGAGAATTTTACAAATCACAATTTTGGAAAGAAATAAACTGTATCTTTATAAACAAACATTCCAACGGCCTTCAATCATTATATTTATTACCAAATAAGTTTAATTTCCTGAATGGTAGATCTTATAAGAAGTTAGTTTAATCAGGCAACTGTACTGTACTTAAAAAAGACGCTTTATATACACGTAACTGAATCGCTTGCATCCTGATGAGGTTTTAGATAACCTTACTTAAATCCAAAAAAGTTTATATAATTAAAATGTCTAAAAGAAAGTATATGAAATATATGCCAGAAAGGCACCACCCACACCTTTTCTGGATTGTGAACTGCATTATTGCCCGTTAAGCTGTAGCCTTTAGATAGCCGTAAAGCGATGCAACATTTATTTATTTTTATATTTAAGTAAAGGTACTATTTTTGTCTCCACTCTTGTGGAAAAGGCATTATTCTTACGTTTTTCCAATTATAACAATTGATTGTAGTACAAATACCATTTATTGATGAGTCAAAACTATTTTATCGTTAATCGAATCAAAGGTCGTTTTATATAGATATTACAAAAATAAATAAATATCCTAGGTCTATCTAAAATACAATTTTAGCAATCATATATAACTAAAATTTTTCAAAAAAAGGAAATACAAAACAGAGAGTACATGAGCCTTTCCAATTATTCTTACGAACAACTGTGACGATTACATCTCTGCAAATATTTTGCTTTGCTCCGTCAAAGTTAGGATCTTTTTATACTTTATTTGCATAAAAATTTGACTAGTTGTAGATATTTTACAGCATTAATGTTATCTGGGACAAAAATATTTTAATTTTCTCTTTTATTTTCTTGAAAAATAAAAAATCCGTGACGAATTTTCCAAAAGTAAGTAAAGGTAAAAGGATGAAGGTAGGTTTTTATTTCAATTAAACAGCTGGGTAATAGAAGGTTATTGTCTAAGAAAACGAGGGACGTAATCCAGAGGTTTTTTAGACATAACCGTCTGTTTCGAAGCTGTTTAATGAAATAAAAACCTTACTGAATCCTTTAACCAAATTACAAACCGATCAATAACAGAAAATGTTCTTATTTTGTTGTATTGGGGTACATTTCTTCAATACATCTGGACGTGTTCAAACCACACAGTTCATAACAAACCCATGTGTTTAAACAACAAGCGCAGGTAAACTTCATTTCAATGATGAAAGTGCATTTATATAGAACGATAGAAAAAATCTCGTGAAAACTTTTGTTTATGTATAAAGTTTGTGATATTGGATTATAATGTTTCGACGAAAATCTGGCAGGTAAGTGTGATTTAATCATGTAGCCATACTGCACCTTCTACTGCAAATGCATTTTTTCTTTGGTCCCGCTATGGCTTTATCAGTACTTTAAGTTTAATATTAAAATAATCTTTCCATTTCCATCTGTTGACTATATATACATGTATTAACGTTTTAACGTTTATTAATTTTCCTTTACAAACTTTTCCATGAAATTTCTTTTGTTATGCAGGGCAAACATTTTGAATTTCAGTCCATGTTGAATTTTTTTCTTTTGTTTGATTGATGAATGTTCATCCGTTTTCCCCTTTTACTGGGCGTTTAATTCACTGTTTTTACCTACTACTGGACATTTAATTCAATAAACTTCCCACAGACTTTACCTGAGACAGGGAATTAATTTGAATTAAATGCCTGAAAAGTTTGTTTACAAATTATATGAAAATGGAAGATTCCAAAGGAGGGCTGTTAGGTCAGTAAATACTACATAAAATGATAAAATTTTTAAAATTTGACAGTTTGTAAATTGGTTAAAGGACTCGATACA
>JAULBM010351887.1:0-12121 GCA_032357055.1 Geukensia granosissima | reverse complement strand
GTTACTCCTTGAAATGTACATATAGCATACCTAAATTTTCCATATTTATTTAACATTGGTAATTTTGTATTTTGTTTTCATTTGAAAACAAAGGGAGCCGTAATGCACTATTTTAATTTGTTTCAAGTTAAAACTTTAAAATGTTGATTTTAGGGGGCAATAGGAACAGTTATAGCGCTAATCAAGTAATTTCAAGGTTTGATTTAATATTCGTTTTTTTTCCATAGAACGAAGTGAACTTAGAGAAAAACAATTAATTCACAGCGGAAAATTATTACTCATTAATGATATTAATTTTTACAAAAAATGAATGGTATGGGTGCCTGGAGGCATTGTTGCTCTATTTCTTATGATGAAAATGCGAAAAATGAACGAATGTTTAGAAAAAACCCACATTAAATAAATAAAAAAAAAATCAAATAGACGGCCAGGATCAAGGGAATTTATGCATGCAAATCGTATCTGAAGCAGAACTAAATAATATAGCCTCTATAGTATGCAACAATATACTGCGTTCCAGAAGGTATGTTTGGCGATAGATTACGAAGGGTTATTCCACCAGGCTTTGTTGTTTCAGATTAGAAAATTTCTCCTTAGTTTGGTGATGGATTACATGTTTGTTCGGGGTTTTGTAATTAGAAATAGATCAGCTAAAAAGCAGGCGCTTTTTCTACAGGGGTTACAAAATAACTGGACCACTACGACAGACAGACAGACAAAGATAACTCCCATTTATTTAAACGAAGGGATCCTAAACGACGTTTTATTTTGATATGTAAGCTGACATAAATATGTACAGTATAAAACAAACCTTGAAAATGGCCAACAACTTCAACATCTGCATTTTTTTGTTTCCTTGTAAAAATTAAGGTCACATGAGATAAAAGTTCATCATTTTAACATTAAGCATGGTATCATACATGTTTTATCAATTTTGAACGATCATCTTGTCAAACAATCAGTCAGAAGATTAGGGTTTCAAAAGTGTCAGTTGTCAATTTCGTTGAAGGTTTTAAAGCTAATATATAGTCTGGGAAAAGAAAGGAGGTCTCCGTATTTTTAAGAAGGAAAACTCAATCAAAAATTGTGAATGTTGAATTATCCAGTATTTAATATATTTTTATATAATAAGGTATAATTAATTTTGACGTTTAGAAAGTTTGTAATATTTCGTTAAAAAATACAACTAACTGGAAGGTAAATTAACAAACACTATCACCCATCGCCCGAAAACGACACATAACATTTTAAAACATTCATTTAGCATTTAGGTATTTATCAAGATAATTGCAATTACACTTTGCTACAGAAAGTCTTGCTTACTAGACAACAAAACTGAATACAAGCATAATTAAAGTATAACTACGCTACAATAATGCCACAACTATGACACAATAGGGAGTATACACCTCAAACATTCACGTGTCATGATGACAACTTGAATTCGGAATGACCGCTCTATTCTATTAAGTGTTTTTTCGGCAGCAGCAAACCATTATCTATGAAATCCTAATACAATGCTGATACCCTGGAATTGTGTCAATCAAGGAATATTTTACATTTTTGTATACAAGTCAAGGTCAAAAGCAGACCTAGAACTATTTACGCCCTATTCACATGATTCAAGTTCAATTGGATAAATGTGATAAACATTGTCACCAAAGTTTGTATTATTAAGTTATCATTCAAATTGCAGGCCTTAAAAATAAATGCAATAGTTCGATCATTGTTAACTTACAATTGAAAACCATCTTTATTTGATTAGTAAATAATGATAAAAGATTAAATTTGACATCACAGTAAGTAGAAGGGGGGGGGACAGTAAACACGAAGCCTAAAGAAAACATGTATTTGGCACTGATATGTATTGATAACAATTCTGTCAACATTCAATTTTCCATAAAACAAAAGAAAAAAAAACGCAGTTTAGAAATGTAACTTATTGGTAAATTATTGTCAACATAATTGCTTTCCAAATTTGATTATCACATAAACTATTTGGATTGAAAAGGCTGCTGCAATGATGAGGTTCAACATGTGAACATATAGGAAGCGGACGAAAACCAGAGAGCCAGACAAAATGTGAAAGTCGACACGGCAATCTCGAGAAAACGAATAAGACGGACCATGGCATATATAGATATAAAACTGAAGACCGTAAAATTTTTGTAGTAATGACTTCAACAGATCAGTTTTATTCAACGACCCGGCTCTCTCCAGAAGATCGTTGAATACACACATATTCTTGAAAAACGAATGGGAAATGTTTACGCTGAACGCCGGGGAGACTGAGACGTTTAAATATTTGTTAATGGTAACATTTAGTAAATAAAACATCAAAAAAATGAAAGTACTTATGGAATTACCCAAAATAAAATTTGCCGGCACGCCAAGTTCTTTTTTCTGCTTGGTAAAAAAAAATGTTCCTTTTAGAAATATATGTTTAAGTGAAGCGTTAAACATATTTATGTTAAATTTTCCATATTTATTTAACATGGGTAATTTTGTATTTGGATGCACATCCCATTGATAGTTTGATATCTATAAATCTATGGCCAAGTCATGGGTCATTGACAATTCTTATTTCTCATTGTATAATAGAAAACTTTCCTAGCTGAATGATTTTATTAAATATTATAGCTTGCAGGTGAGCAATACTGGCTAACCGTCTTAACCTCTAATTATTTACAGGTTAGCTGACATTTTTAAAAATCAAAATGATTTTTTTAAAATATTTCCGCTTTCTATTACTACAACAAAATGGAATAAAAAGTACTATTTTTCTTGAAGAATATTAATTACAAGTACTGCAACAAACATGTTAAATGAGAAGAATATACATGCATTGACCAATACATGATGTATATAAAATATATGTTACCACTATAATTATTACGTAAATCAGTAATTTTAGCCAATTTCTATTCTAAACAAAACCAAAACGATATTTTCATTACAAGTGTTCAAAATGGCTTTCCAATTTTTTACATTATTAACTCAGGAATTGCAAATTAAAATATTTGCCTACCATTAGAGGTGGCGAAAGAAAACCAAAGGTACAGAATAAGAGAGAGAGCCGGACTTTTTTCATATACTAGCTCATTTTTTTTTTAATATTTGGTAAATGTATTCAGGTTAGCTTTGCAACGATATATATGATGTAAATAGCTTAATATTAGAAAAAATATATGTTTTCACGTTTTATTGGTACTACAAAAACTTGGCTACGCTAAATATTTTAGAACTAGCCATTGAGTGATAAAGAAAGTTGACATTAAGAAATAATTTATTTTTCAGTTGCGAAAATGAAATCTATTAATATTGTGACAAAGGCAGGAAAGTTGTCATTTCTTCTATGAACAAGTCTACATCTCCTGCTTCTATGCTCTGTAGATATCTTAACATGGCAAACATTTCAGATTCAAGAAGCGATTTTATTTTTAGATCCCTTTATTATACTTCCAAATCAGGTTCATACAGATTACCTAAATCATGTCAATTCTCTTAAACTTCTGCAACAGAAATTCTTTTATCAGCCTTAAAAATTCTAGGTTAGACAGTTCTAAGATGGGCTTACACCGTCGTAGATCTGGCGGTGCTACTCCAACTGAGGAACGAACACATATACGGGCAAAACAGCGTAGCAACAACCAAAAGATATCTATGTCAGCTACAACTCTTACGGACAAACAGCTTTACAAATAATGGAGCTTAATATATATAAAAAATTATGTTTTAATTTATACGCAACCACTATAACTTTCGTGTTATGATCGATCTAATTGACAAAATATGAATCTATAAATATGTTGAACATTTTCCAGGAAATGATTATGCTTAAAAGTCAGCAGATTATAAAGATTATGAGTTAATAATGATGGACTTACGTCATTGTAATGATGAGTTAAAGTTACCGCTATGAACGGATGGAATTAAAAACAAATGACAGTTTTGAACAAATCTTTAGTAGTTTCATTTAAAATAAGGTTAGGACATATACAAATCGATCATATATGATTTGTTTTCATTTGAAAACACAACAAGCCGTAACGTTCTATTTCAATCTGTTTTCAAGTAAACAGCTTTTAAATACTGACTTTTGAGGTAAAAGGAATAGTTGTAGCGCTTATCAACTGTGAATTGCATGGTTTGATTAAGTATATATTTTAATTTATCCACAGAACGCACTTGCACTAACAGATGCATAGCTAAAGAAACTTTTTAATTAAATTGATTTTAGTGAATAAATGAATCGGCTGGGTCCCCGGATATATTTTCGTTGTATTTTTAAGACGAAACAATGATCGAATGTTTCGGAAAAACCCACATTAAATACATTTTTTAAAGAAATGAAATAGACGGAAAGAATCAAGGGAATTTATGCAAATCTTATCTGAAGCAGGACTAAACAAATCTACCCAATATGATAAGAAACAATATACTGTGTTCCGGAAAGGTATGGTTGGAGATTACGAAGGGTTATTCCATCAAGACTTTTTTGTTTCAGATTTGAAAATTTCTCCTAAATTTGGTTGTTGATTACATGTGGTTTTGGAGTTTTATCATCAGAAATACACCAGCTTAAATTCTTGCGCTTTTATTCTACAGGAGTAAAAATGAACTGGACCGCTACGACAGACAGACAACAATAGCTTTAATTAATTTAAACAAAAAGCTCCTTTCGCCCCTAAGCGTCGTGTTTATATTGATATATAAGCTGAAAGCTCGCATAAATATGTATAGTATTGTACAAACCTTGAAAATGGCCAACAACTTCACAACTTTATCTGTTTTTTTGTTTCCTTGTAAAAAAATAGGTCACATTTGATAAAAAATCATGATTGTAACATTTAGCATGGTATCATACATGTTTGTTTCAGTTTTGCACGGTCATCATTTCAGTTAAGATTATCATCTGGTGAATAATCAGTCAGAAGATTAGTTTATAAAAGTGTCAGTCGTCAATTTCTCTAATTTTTTAAAGCTAATATATAGTCTACAAAAAGGGAGGGGGTCTCCGTACTTTTCTCGAAGCAATTCTCACTCAAAAAATGTGAATATTGAATGATTTGTAACATACTCCATATGAGGGAGTATGTTAATAATTGAAAATAAACAGCTAACTGCCATGACGTCAGCAATAATCCCAATGTCACACGAAGTATTTGTCTCCATAGTAGTATGTAGCTCGTGTTTGAAAATTATAATTGCTATCATCAATACCAGTGCTGCAAGAAGAGACAACGAAAGTAAAAAAAATAACTTTAAATTTTTACTTTTATGATTTTGATTTTATAATCTCACCCTTTTTATATGATTTAGATGAGACCAGATCTGATACAAATAGCGCTTGAGACAGATATCTGTCTTGTCTCACATCTTTAAGATATGTCTATGGTCAAATAATTGCAAATAAACACATTTTTGTCTTAAAAGACTGTGGTTTGTTTGCTATGTATGTGTAGTCCTTAGCACATCGAATTAATACACAATTCTGTATGATATTCTGCAAGGTGAACTAACGCCTTCAGCTGATAGGCCATAGGAAAGCTCTAATCAACTATAAGAACAACTCAGTCTTACAGAAATTGTTGATCAATTTAAAATTATATATCAAAATTCGTTATTTTTGATATGATTATATTCACAATGTATTCCTCTGTGGTCTATCGTTTGACTAATCATTTATACCATACCAAAAATCAAGTTCCCTGTTATATGACACGATTGTTGTAACGACAACTGTGTGTATAAATTTCTTTCTAAACTTTTTCATTAGAATCTAGAGAATTATACCTTTAATACAGAAGAGTGCATTCTAATTCATTACTGATAAACCAAAAATTTGATTGAACACAATTTATTTACCTGTCAAAGACATAGAAATCATAGATTTGCCTTGATGTTTTAAACTGCTGATAATTATATCAGCAATTAGACTAAAAAAACTAAAATATAACATACGATCAAATGATGATGATTTCAGAGAGAAAAACTAAATATAACACAATTTTTAAAAAATGAATTCCTTTAGTACGGCGAAAAAAATATTTCAACGCTATCAATTTCACACGAATGCAGACATTTTTGGTCAATTTTTTTTAAAGGTTCATTGCAAGGGAATAAGCATATTGCATGTGACGAGAACAGTAAGAGCATTAGTTGGAAATATCTGTTTTATCGGCTTGGGGAATCAAACTCTTATTATAAATTATAGTTTTAATAATGATGGAATTCAATATTACCTTTGAAGGCTGCTGTTGAAACACTTAAGCTTGCAATCAGAAAAGACTTTGTAAACCTTGTTTTAAGCTACAAGGTGTATAAATTTTAAGCCTGCTAAATTACAGATCAGCCGTTTATTTGTCAAACTGTCTGCTCATAGATAATCTCCTTAAAATATTTACAAACGTTTTAATGCATTATTATTATTATTCACGAGCTGCGATTTTTACCGGCCATTGAACGTAGATTTTGTTTTGAATGTCCTTGCTAGGAAACAAACCTTGATAAGATACGCGACGCATTATTTAGACCACTAGATATACTTTTACAGATATATAACCACAAGAAAAATCATTTTTACCGAACGTTTCACAATGAAGTGAAACATATTATATATTTTAGGTTTTCTATTTTTTGTGCCGCAGATAAAGCTCGAGTTGAAATTCGTTTAAACTTAAAATTAAACATTGCCTTATGTGGTATAATGTTATTTTTTAAAATTTGTGTAAATATCTATTATTTTCTATTATTCCTAAGGCGTGCACAACCAATAGTATTTATTAAGGAGGTTTAGTGACAGATAAAAGATCAAATTTATAAATATGCTTGATTTTTTTTCTTGAGATAGTACGGAACGACAACATTTATCTATGAAAACATGCAACTTTGCGGTAGATGTTTTCAGTGTCAAAAATTATATAGAGGGCGTAATGAGGAAAAAAAGTCCCTTTTGGCAAAAAAAAAAAGAATTTCAACGGCATATAACATTTGATATATTTTGACTTTTAAAAAGCAGGCAAACTAAGTCTTTATATCTTTTTATCGTTTGATCTCCTTGATATTTATAGAGATGTCCTGGAATTTGACATTTCCACGAAATACATTTATGATCATTTATAATGACAGTAATGTTATTATCGAAATCATATTAATTTCCAACATCATTATTTTTTATTTCTATTTATTTAATAATTTATAACTAAAACACCTGCACATTATAAAAAATATGTACAAAGTACACAACAGGTTAACCCCAGGTTTGTTCCAAATAATGACCCTTGTGACATAAGGTGAGATATAGAATAATATAGTAATATAGAAATGTAAGTTAGATTATTTTACTTTGATCGTCAGTTTGCTAGAATGAATATCCCTACTGATATTTATGACTAAAAATTTAAATTATTTTGTAGATTGATTTATTGATTTATTGTTATTTGCTTAATTTCCAGTAGGCAAATATTTCAATGAACACGTTAACACGCGATACATCAATATGTAGACACTTCACTGCGGGGTCAGTTTTACTGCCATCATAAAAATACGGGTTGTTTTGGAAAAAATGGTCTTGAACGTAGTTGCCTACTGACCACTCAATAGCTGTTATAATAGGATTTTAACTATCGCATAACATGTAGATGGTGTAATTTCTTAACAAAACTATATTTTATGTCTTTAAGGGTTACCGTCTGACGGGTTGTGAATTAAAACGTTTCCCAATACCAGAAAGAGCTCATTTAAAGAATCAGAGCCTATTCTTCGTAAGCATCTTTTATGGAAAATCTTAGTGGAGATTCATCCCAATTAACAAACCAACGATCCTTTATCAGGGTTTCTATAAGGGAGGCGAAACCGAACAGAGTATTATACACATCGGGGTATTTTTTATTAGAATATTAAGAGGATATATTGCGGTACGACAGTGATAAAATTATACATATCGAATACATATACATATATATCGAACATTTTAGCCCAGATCATATTTTAAAAACTGCAATTATAGCTCGTAACAATATTATAATGCATATGTCTCATACTATGCCTTATTAATCGTAAAGTCTTTTTCACAAATAATTTTATATATAGGACGTAACTACTATTCTTCTATACGTCTGTATCCTTCGAATGTAGTATGGCGTCTTCATGTACTGAACAATATTAAGGCTATTCTCTTAATACATTTTATGTTACAATGGTTAAACCTGGTGTTCTGTAACAGTCTTGTATGATTGTATCAAAACGTGAAATGGTTTGACATCCGAAAATTGCATCTTTAGTAACTAACCTATACATTTTCAGAATTTTGATGACCAGTATATTTAAATGGACCCTGGACTTGGTTCATTGCCTTTGTGGGATGGCATCCGTTATCCGAAATTTCCAGCGCTAGTAGATGGTGGTATCGAGGATCATTTTAATGACATACAAAACTTCAAATCGCAGGAATCTGATATAATCATCTGTACATATCCTAAAGCAGGTGAAGAAAAGTATTTTAGAAAGTTAAGCAACTAACTCGTTAAGTTTTTATCTGGTTAAACAGCAAATTTAAACGTCCAAGTTTTAATTTTTTGCGTGTGTTAAATGTGGTTCGGTTGTTATTGAAACAATTCGGTGAACTTTTTATTAAGATTCAAAATTTCCAAAAAACCACATAGTTCTTAACGAAATATTGTGTTTTTTCTATACTGAAAGTATAGTAGTATACTTTGTATATATACTAGTAAAAAAAGAAACGTTACACTGATTTCATGTTGAATAATTTATCAGATAACACACTTATTTGATCAGAATTATTAAATATTACTAGACTTAACTTCAATAAAGATAAAAATGTTAACAAAACAGATTAAATATCGATTGTGTCCGTGCACGAGCAGAGGAACGTAAAAGAGTAGAAAAACGAGAGTCCTGGAATCAATATCGTGTATGTCCACCATCTCGGCTATGATATTTTACTTTCCTGTGCTTTGACAGTCATTGAAATACAAAAACATTTTATGAAATTTCAATCGTTTTGATAAGTATTTAAACATAGTTTTTAAATGGTAATGCATCTAATTATCTCAAACGACGTGATCTAGTCTTTCATGGAAAAGATGCCTTGATTTAAAAAAATTGTCTGTATCGGCAAATATTCTGTTTTAAATCTTGTTAATTTGATTGTCCCGTTTTCTATTTTTCTAAATCAAAACAAGTTAGATAAGACCAATCTGTGCAGGTTACTCCCGGTGTCAATATAGTTGATGAGAGTTTGTTATCATGGCGGTCAAACCTGGTTGTGACGCAATAACTTCTGACGTCAGTACTATTGTAGTGTCGTAATGGGGCCAGAGATGCTGTGCCATTTACATAAGATAACCGGGGACTGGGTGGCCGAGTGGTCAAGGTAGCTGATATAAACCTATCTGTACAGATAACTGCATCCTATCACCTATACGGCGTGAGTTCGCGATTGGGTTTGAATCATACAAAAACGGTTTGCGTTTAACTCGCAACGCACGTGATAAGGTTTTTCAGTTACCTGCCCGAGGTCGGGCGATTCTCTCCGGGTAGTCCGGCTTCCTCCACCAATAAAACTGACCACCGCGAAATGACTGAAATATTGTCGAAAGTGTCGTTAAACCCCAATCAAAGAAACAAACAAACATAAGATTACCGAACAAACTCTTCGTTGAATCTTGATATAAGACAGGATGACAACTTGATTATGAAATAACACAGTGCACTAACAATTTACTACTGTTTTTGTTTCTGTATATAAAGTACTTTTGCATGGATGTTTTCATTAAAAAAAAATTAGGAAACTCCAGCACTCTAGTTTTTTGGCTGTTATTAAGACTTTATTGACCGATAAGAAATGTCTATTTCAATAATGACAACGGATTTCTTCCCTCTGTATTTATTTCAATTTCGTTTACATACCACAGATTTCAACTAATCAACGTCTTTGACTACTGAGTAATATGACAGGTGTCACTAGTGTTATATACACGATCTTATTATTACCTGAAATCGTCATTCTTTTCATTGGGTTCATGTTGTTCAAGCTTAATATCTTTGTGTAGTAACTTATGCAATAACGTTTCTGTTTTGTTGACCGTGCTGTTGTCTGTGTTCTTTCTTAACCATTCTCGTCTCCCTTGTGATTTGAGAATTCTGTCCGAATTTTTAATTAACGTTGGATAATACTAGCCTGCATTGTCTGGCGCTACAGCATCTGCTGTATTTTCAATGTAAAATGAAATCATGTTTAAAAACATGTATTTGTTTATTGGAGAGTTTGTTGTGAAAAGTCCAGTGAAGAATACTCATGCGAGAGATCAAAAGCGCACAGCCCAAAGAGAAAAGACAAATCCAAAATAAACTAAAAGAAAAAACCTAAACATACGGAACAAAAGCCACGAACTCCTCTACAAAACAGGAATTGGATCAGGTGCTGCGGAAGGTCAAGCATCCCCCGTACCAATCATTCATAACACAGGTGCCCTAATCAAGATTGACCTGTCAAAACTTAACAGACTTTGCTAAAAAGAGATACATCAAGAGAATACGTAACAAATCTGTTTTGAAGATCTATTTAGAAACTTCAACTTTACCATAAATACCGGTTATCTGCAGACAAACGAAAATAAATATATCGCTTATTTGTATAATCTATTCATTTAGGGTCACATTGGATATATGAAATGGTCTCATTGATCATCCACTACAAAGTCGATACCAAACTTGAAAGCATCAAAGATTTCCGACTCATGCAGCTTATGGAAAGTCGAAAATCAAACTTAGAAGAGACATCGTCATCAAGAATTTTAAATACCCACATCAGGTTTAAGTACTTACCAAAGGAACACATTGCTAAAAAGCGAAAAATTGTACATATGATAAGAAACCCGAAGGATGTAATGGTATCAATGTTCTGGCACTTTCGACAAGAACCTTTTGTTGGACTCGTGGATGTACAATGGGAGGAATTCTTTGATATATGGATGTCTGGAATACGTATGATTTACTTTGAATATTTATATCGGTATCAAAACTATCCATTATATAGGTTTGGTGTACTTCTTTGCCAATTCATTGAATCCAGAACTTCATATGTTTCTAATGTTCCTGATGAGAGGTTCATCCTGGAAATATAGCAAATTAAAATTCACCATACCTATGCAACATTCGTAAACTTGCATTTAAACAAAAAGAGTGGATTTATGAAGGGTCAAATTTGACCCTTAAATGCCAATCAAATAAACATTTTCTAAAGTCACCTTAAATCTTGGAGAATAAGTCTATATACATATTTTTATTTTTTTGATAATATTACTATGGCGTTACGACTTATTTAGTTTCAAATTTAACAAAACTACATTTTGAAACCATTTTGTCAGTCAAATATTTGGGTCTAATCTGACTAAGATAATGTTAGTTTGGTAGTCATCTTATCTCAATTCAATTACTATCAATAAGAGATGTTTACAGAAACGGTTGATAATTTCTGAAAAAGAAATCTGGAATTTGAATTTCTTGTGCAACCGAATACTTCCTAGGAAAACAAAATCTGATTTAGTTTGACTCTACAGGTACAGTTTCTTATTCCTGAATTTCCAACGGTTTCGATAGCTATTGCAAAATCAAGTCTATATGTATGTTAATTCATAACGTTTTGACTGATATTCCTTTTTGCCATAGCGTATCTTTTGAAGGTAAATCTAGAAAAGCGCTTTATACACATTTAAATTTTGCGTTTGAATATTTGAAATGTGGATCATGTCTATTTGATATATATTCTATATTGTTTCTTTTAATATTATTAAGGATTTTTCTCTTGTGCTGTGTGGAGGTCGCAAAAAGCTACCTCGTGGTTTAGTAGCATGCTGCTCTTGTTAAGTCCAGTGTAGAATACCCATGCGAGTTATTAAAGAGCATTGTATAAAGAGACAAGACACGAACTCCTTTACAAAATAGGTGTGGGACCAGGTGCTCTTGCATTCCTTGTTTCGGATACTGGAATGTATGTTTAAAAGGAATTCGAAGATGCTAAAGGGGCAGACAGAAATCGTTAAGTCGGAAGACACACAAGACCATGGCCAACAAAATGAAACGAAAGACAAACATA
>JAULBM010351876.1:0-12122 GCA_032357055.1 Geukensia granosissima | reverse complement strand
AATATCTAAAGTTAGCAATATACTACATGCATTAATTGTATTTAATAACTTTTCTAATCATTGGCGGGGCATAGTGTGCATTGGACACATATCGACTTGTTAAACAGGAAATCCCCCAGAAAATTTTGTCTAGGTGGGTTGTTCTAAAACTTAAAGATGTACTCTATAAAAAATTTTTATGATCTTTTCTGAGAAGTTCCCCATCATTCAACAGACAACATGCAATATAGGTACAAAGTTTATGATTTAATGAAGATGGTTTAAGAAGCTAATTATTTTATTTTCTTCCTTTGATTGACTTGTACTCTGACCAAGTGTTAACAGATGAGCTGATGATGTTCTTCATAATTACACCTAATCATGAAAAATGAACCACTAACTACTGTGAAAGAAAAAAGCACTGAAATTTATGTTTTCTTAAATAGCACCATCAGCAAATTCAGTTCAGATTATACCTTGTGTCATACCCATAGCCAGGGGGAGAGTGGTTCAGTTGAACCCCTTCTTGAAAACCAATATAAAGCACTATTAAACTTGCAATTCAGATTGTAGTTTGACTATTAAAGTAAAAAAACAGGACTGAAATGCAAAAAAGTGCTAGGAAATGGCTAGATTGGAGGATTTTGCCCCAAATATGCAAAACCCCTGGCCATGAAGGTCCCTTTGGAGTCGATGTAACCCCCCTTGAAATTTTGAAGGAATTTTTTATTTTCTGTTCTTGTCGGATATCGGACTCGTGCAGTTTATAAAAAAAAAAACTGTGCCGTCAGATGACTGTGCTCAGCACATACATGCTGTGAAAGCAGAGCACCTCAGTGTTACTGAAGATGAAGATTATCCTTTTTTCTCAATTGTTGAATATGGGATTATCAGTGGCAAAAATTATAAGATTTTTATAAGTTAATTAAATTTTTAAAAAAAAAATCAATCAAAAATCTTAAATATGATCATTATAGGAAACAGATGGATAAAAATTCCAATACTCTTAATATAGACTTGCTCTTTCGTTATTGTCAATCAATGAAATAGAGCTGGCTTTGTTGAGGAATGAGTCGACCATTGAATCCTGATTTTAATCGGTTTGTGGTGATGAGTATCGGAAATCGATGATATTAAGTTTTGTGTTGTACATCATGTTTCCTAAGCAACAGTAAATAGGAGGTTTAGAATATTGGCTGTTTACTAAAATTGTACTTCAAAAGGGTTACTAATACTTCATCTTATAAATGACCTTTGTCATAGGTCAAGGGTGATTTATTGTCATATTTATTAAGTTTAAATATGATTGCATCTAATTTATGAAGGTGTTTATACAGCCATACAGCTCTCGACTTTGTGAGATATTGATACATGTAGTTGGAGTGGAGGTGAAAAAGATATAACTTATATCAATTTATATTTTCTTTTATATGACAGAAGGACTGTTCGGATATTACGACCTACAAAGCCTTTTAAATCCTAAAAAAGTTGTTGAATTTGAACATGTCATACAATTTAGTATGATTTCTGACCCAACCCCAACCCTATCCCCTTCAAACTTAACCGGCAGTTAACAGCTGTACAGAGTTAAAGAGCCAGAGACTTAAACAGTTTGTATTTGCTGTGGCCATAAAAATACCTTTTATAGTATCAAGTTTTAAGGTCCTATGCACATATAAATGCTTTAAAGAGTAAATAATATATTGTATTTCAAAAAACTTCAAAACAGATTATTTTACAAAACAACAAACAAAAATATTCCTTTTCCTTATATTTTTGGGGATATTGATCAACAAAAAAGACCCTTATTACTTTATTGTGCAATAAAAGGTATAATATCTGCCTCCAATTTCATAATTTTGGTAAGAATATGGCATGAGAACAAGAAGCTGGCAAGAATTAGTTTTGCCTGGCCTAATTTTGATAATGCATAAGTGAAGTCCATATAATTTAATTCAAGTAGATACAAGTACATGCAGATTTTGCATTATTTAGAGATTATTACAAAAATGAGTGGCTTGTGCTTGCTACTGTGAATTGTTTTGCTGAGAAAAAATTAGACATAATATGGGAAAGAACTGAGTTTTTGTTAAGTGGATATGCCTTATTGATAAATATTTTAAATGTTGACTACTTGTAATCATGTTATGAAAATTTTAAAATTCAGCCTTAAATTTTAAAATAATGTAATTTGATAAAAATTTAAAAAATAAAACATAACATATTCAGAATAAGAAAAAATATTTTGGATAGCAAACATATGATACTGACAAGTCAATTTAAGAACTGTCTATTGAACAATCCCTAGTTTTACAATAAAGTACATTTCAATATTCAGATGCTTGTTTCTTCCAACCTACTGAACAGAACATGCTAAAATTTAGAAAAGTTATGGAATATGGTATGTACATGCTGTAAAGTCTTACCAACCTGCATAAGATGCTTGAAAATTAGCTCAAATTTAAATCTGTTTATTTGGAAATGAATGAGGACAAGTGGTGCCTTATCTATGGTATTCTGTATATATAAAGGGTTGATAATCTCCTAAAGACGGCAGAGACACATTAAGCTACAAAGTTCTTGAAGTACACAAATATTGTTGTTTTTTTTTATTAAAATGAAATTAATACAGTGCATAAGGACAAAATTTCATCTTAAAATTGTCTTTTTTCTCATATCCTATTGAGGTTTGCTGGTAAACTGATAAGAATAAGAATTTTTATTTCCAAATAGGGGCCTTCAGGGGAGCAAATGAGCATATAACATATACAAGAACAAAAATCGTGTTTGAGCTAAGAAGGAACATATCTACCATGTGGCATAGATTTTCCATACATGAATTGTATAATTTTACATTTATGCACAAATTTTTTTTCTTCAATTAAATAGTGATGTTTTGTACTTAATAATCATAGATAAAATTGTAACTTTATACTGAGAGATCTCAGTAGACTTTAACTTTCAATAGAATTGGATTGATTAAATGTTGCTTAATGTCTAGTGGCATATATTTCATGAATATTCAGAACGAGAGAGCAGGCCCGGATACAGGGGGAGGGGCCCACCCAGCGTGTAACCCCCCCCCCCCCCAAAAAAAAAAAAAAAAAATATTCAGTATCTTGATTTACATCTTATAAAATGATAATTTATTAATCTGAAATTTTCCAATTTCTAAGAGCTTCCAGAGGGAAACAGTGTCCATCTCCTCCTAAAAAACACTAACAGCTTGATAACAAAATGGACTGAATGTCCTAAATCAACACCAAGAACTTGATTTTGTAATGTGCTAGCTCATGAAAGCAACATTCCACAAGAAGACATGCCAACTAACCCAGACACTTTATTCTGACCCTCAGCTGCCCGGTTTTTGCTCTTGCTCTTAACTGCTGCTTGCTTTGTGGAGAAGCAGCAAATTCCAATTTTAATGTCTCCAGATTGAAAGACATCAAAACCCTGCTGCACTTGAGACTTAAGACAAGAAAACTATCAATAACACCAGTGAAGCTTTTTTTAGTCCAAAAATCACTTTAGAAATTGTCGCATTTGATACTTGATTAAGTGAAAATTACTCAATTTTTCAGAATATATTTCCATGCAATATAGCATTATAATTTCAAACAATGGTCCCTTTATGCTAAAGGGTTTGTTAAATATTTAACATTTTGATGACCAACTTTTTAGGGACATATACTGCCATGTAATGTATAGCATTATTATTATTATTCCCTTCAATTCAATTTAAGAACTGTTTGTTTAATATCCCCTAGTTTTACAATAAAGTACACAGTCTTGAGTAAAAATCAAACACATTTAAGTGTGTTAGAAATTGATTGATCAGAGTAAACCTATAAATGTTGAATTTCTGATTAGTATTCACTGATCAATACTTTGCACATATTTATCATAATACAACCAGTAACACATTCCTGTTTCATCGGATGATGTTCAATATTTATCGTTTCCTGGAACCTAAAAACAATATTGTACTAGCTCAAAGACATTTTGTCTTATATATGTTTGTTTATTAATATCTTTGTGAAGGATGTCGAGATGATAAAAAGCATGTTGATTTCCTATTGGCACAGTTGTACATTTCGTTAACAGCTTGTGTGTTTTTGAGAAGATGGAGTCGTTAAGGGACACTGTTTCATGGGACGGTCACTAACTTGTAAAATAAGGATTGGTGTGGTCATTCAGAGATAGTTTGAAGGATTAATTATGATGAGATTACTGTAAAAGGATAGTTTATAATCTTGTTTTTTCATTCCTAGTGAGAAAATTTTCATTTATAGATTTTCATTATGGTAAGTGGTAACATGTTAAGAATTTCTAATATTGATGAAATAGATAAAATGGCTCCTGCATGTTAAAAAATTGTTGATAATTATCGAAAATGTTCATATTTTTGTCATGTTTAATATAATACAGTCCCTCACAGGTATAAATCTTTTAATCTTTGGTGATAACATTTACCTATCTTATTAAGTGAAGTGGACAGGTGTAAGGTTTCTGTTAAGTATTGTCTTTTCTTACCTGTCAGTGGGTCGTTTGCAGGTAAGATAATTAATACATATGGGTTCGTTAACAACTAATTAAATACAATAGGTGTATACATATCATAATATTTATAAGGGTACTATTCCGTGCTATGATCTTTTTGATAATGACAACAATTGAGTGCTATATTATTATTATGATCGAGTAAACAAATATTTGAAACGACGTGTGACAATTTATCCATATGTCCACAAATTATTATTATTTCTAAAATGGAGGAGGTTGAATTTATAGGAGTTATATATGTTCACAGAATACATGAATTGGTAGGAATTTGATGCTAATAATTTTATTGAAAAAAAATACAGACCTGATGCATCAGGGCTATGTCCCCATACCAGGGAGGTATTTTTTTTGTTCTTCTTTAATTTGCAGGGATTTTTGGTAAAGTGGTCTTTAAAATTTGTAATGTGGGTCCATTTGGGAATGTTTTGATCTGCTATAGATATTTAAAATTTTGAAAATGATTATTTTATGAAATTCAGTATAATTATGGTGGTATTTTGGCAAAGCTGGTTAAACAGATATACTTGTATGTTAGGATTTTACATCTAAGATTGGCAACTTTTCAATACAATCACACTTGCAGTTCTAATGAAGCAAATTTAAAAGTTTAAACATTGAGAAATACCTGCATGGCCTGATTCTACAGATACTAATGAGCAGTTTACCAAACCAATTTTAATGATGCTTTCCATGGACAAAGCAGGCAAATTGTATGATATGGATGGAATATTGTAAAATTAATCCCACCAGTTATTTAGTTCCAATGTAATGTAGACCTCATGTTAAAGTCTGAAAGAATAGGGATTTTTCTGTTTGAAGAGGGGATGACTCACAATATTCATTCAAATATCCCTAACTAAATTATATGTATTTTGTAGAGTTATCTCCCTTATTTCACAGATTTGAGGGCTTTCTATTTAATTTTTTATACTCTAACCTTTTCCAGTAATCCATTTATCAATAGCCATTTCTTAATAAACACACATTTGCGACATCAATTTGAAACGATTTTCTTCAAAATAAAATTGTGCATGTGCCGCCAAATGCCTGGTAATTCCAAGGACAGCCTCTTAAATATAATCTGAATTCTTTTTTATATCAAAATATTTGTGTTTATAACTATTGCAGGGGTTGTTTCATTTTGTTGGATTTGTATCAAAAGAACACATTGAACCATTGAAAAGTGGTCTGTCAGGGTCAGTTTATCAAGGAATGGGAAACCTCTTTCTTTGTTCAACTTTGGTCATTTCTTGTTGAAATGTGGTGTGTCTCATTGACTCCAACCTCTTCTTTTTACCTGCTTCAGGTCTAGGAGTCTGGTCACTCCGTCCGTCCGTCCCAATAAGCTTGTCATCGCAACTCCTCTGAAACTACTGATTCCATTTTAATGAAACTTGGTATGTAGATAGGACATCATATGTATTTGTGCATATCGCAAGGAAATTTTGATCCCCTAATTTTTGTGGGAGTTAGGCCCCTTGGAACTTAGAAAATAGTCATAAATGAGCTTATCAGTGCAACTCCTCTGAAACTACTTATCCGATTTTCATGAAACTTGGTATGTGGATAGGACATCATATGTTGTTTTGCATATCTCCAGGAAATTTTGATCTCCTCATTTTTGTGGGAGTTATGCCCCTTGGAACTTAGAAAATACTCATAAACAATCTTGTCATCGCAACTCCTCTGAAACTACCCAACCAAATTCAACCCAAACTTGGTATACAGTAAGAACATCAGCGAGCAACGCAGGTCCAGACATCATTAGGTCCGCTTGTTTCATGTTTCAATTGATGTAAATTATGAAGCAATGGTGAAACTTTTAGGTGGTCTTTCAGAGGGACAGAAGAGAAAACTCTAAAGATAGGTAAAATGAATGCAGCATTTTATGAATTACTTAGTAACATTACAGAGAACCTTAATTTAAGTATTTAATAAGTTTTTAATTGTAACACATGTACATTGTTTATGTTTACCTTTTTTTTGTGGGGGAGGGGCTGTCATATAAGGATATTGCCAGTACTTTTCTTGGGCAAAGTAAGTGTTAATTTTTCTTGAAATACAGCTTTTTTATTAAGCTGTATTTCATTAAACCTAGTCTGAACTATAAACATCTGGGATTGAAACAATTTTTTATCAGGAAGTTCTCTATTTTTCATCTCTGTTCATCTAAAATGTACATGTGTTGGTCAGGAGGAAAATCAATATTATATAGATAAAAATGTTCTATGGTGATATGGGTTTTTGTTGTTCAATATAAAATATTCATTTCATCTTGACTAGTACTTTGGTAATGGGAAATCATCTTGAGGCGTAATATTTAGAGTCTATTGATTTAAAAAAAATTATAAGAGTATACAGCTTAAACAAAAGATTAGGGGAGAGCTACAATTGCCAACAAGCAAAACATTTGTCCCTTCATGTCCTAAAAAGTTAAGAGAATATAAGCAGGAAGGATTAAAGGGGACAGATGGAATGGGATGTTTGTGGGGATATGCTGAGGAATGGGGTGTAGTTAATACCTGTTTTCTTTATAAAAATTCTTCTATTTCTGGGTTCCTGGGTCTGAAGTTGCATTATTTGGGGTGGATGGTGTTATCAGAAGCATGGTTTTAACCCAGCCTTCAAACTTGAATGGCAGGAACATCATGTGTATTTGGGAGTTCTTTCCTGTTTGAATTAAGCTTTGTGATTCCAACAGTGTTGAGTGGTCTGTTAAATGTATGTTTGACCTGCTGAAGGTAAACTTAATTTCAACTGTATTAAGGCAGTTGGTTTTAATGTTAAGTCTTGAGTTTCCAGAGAAAACCACCACAGACATTTAACTCCAGGCTTAGAGTTGGCTGGGTGGATAGAATCTGAATAACAGATTTTTTTTAATTAACTGACCTCCATTGCCTTCTATATCAACACACATACTTTAGTGAAATAATTTTCTTTTTAAAATCTATAGACCTGCAACATTCCTGCACAAAATGCCAATAGTATTTACATGGCATGTGGTGGTCTGTATTACCTGTATTTTTACCTGTTGACTTATGATAATTAATCAACATAATCAGCTTGATAAATCACTTACTGTCAGTCCAAAGTATCTTATTGTGTCAATATTTATAACACCATGATAGATGGTCTTTGATTAAATTAACCTGTCCTTAACTATTGTCCATCTTAATGGACCTTAAGGTTAAATTTGTGGACAAATCAATTACATTTCCTGGTGTTGGATTCCCATTCTCTCACTCCCAATAAAAGGCGAATATGCAAGAATTCATGTGATTTATGAATTCATTTGGAATTCCAAAAAATTCTTTTCCGTGGAATTCAAATGTTTTTCTTGCCTTCCACTAAGGGTGGCTTGAATATTTTTGTACAATTGTCCACTTTTTCAACAGCTTTGTGAAAATTAAAATCATAATTTGGACTTCCAGTACTTAATGGCTTTTATGATTCTTAGTATGATTGATTCATTTTGCATAATGTTATTGATTTAAAGATACATTTTATATAATATATATAAGTTAGCTTTATGCTGTCGAATTATTAATATTATACAAAATAACGTATACAGTTTTGCAAGCTGTTGTGAGTTATAGAAAGTTTTTGGTAGAAAATGTGTTTCTATAGTGATGCAAGGCACTTCATTATATAATTTGATTTTAGAAGAAAATAACAAAAAAAGAAACTCCAAAGAATATTAACACAAAACAAAACAAAAAATAGAAGTCAGCTTCACCAGACATCCACCTACTCCCCAAACCCCACCACCAACAATTAAAAAAAACTGTGTGAACAACAAACAACAAAATCGTTTCTAAACAGGTCAATCAGATGAAATAATGTATTGAATTTCTTAAAGCATCATAATTTGAAATTTATCATAATTGACAATTAACAGTCAAAATAATATTTCGGCTTAAAAACTTACCATTCTTTAAGAAATTCATCACAGTATTGTTCCATAGACTGTTGTAAAGGCTTAAAGTAACAACTTGTATGTTTTTACTTGAATGGGTGTTCAGGAAAGATACAGTTTACATCTTTCCAACATGGTAATTTTGATTATCTTCATTTATTTCATTATGAACTGTAGATATCATTTAGTCTGTAAAAGTAACTAGGAATTCATTAAATTTGACTGCTCTTCCTATTTTTGCCCCCTACCCTGTCTGATTTCATCTGCTTATAAATTTTACCATCCACAATATAGTTTTATATTGACATTGATTGATAAAACACATAATAAAAAAGCTTTGATCTGCTTCATGATTAAATCATATTTCTGAATAATAACTTAATATGTAGAAATTATTTAATATGAAGTAATGGGTATTTCTTCCTATGTTTAATTTTCCAGATAATTAGCCAGAATTTTTACCATTTCATCCAGTAGCAGTATTTTATTTAATTCAGTTCAGATTTCTATGTTGGTTTTGTGGAATGATTGAACTTTTCTAATTTTGTCGTTGAATTATAATATTTCAAGCGCACAATAAACTTAATGCAATTTCAATCAATTTATATATATTGGAAATTTTACTTAATCAGGGTGAATTGTACCAGCTTCAGGTAATAATCCAATATCGAACCTTTTATATTATACTTCATTATTGATGTCATTTTGATTGTGTATGTGAACTATTGAATTTTGGATATTTTATTGCCATTTAAATTAAAATTGATAGATTAAATTGTTGATTTTAATTTTGTAATTTTATTTTTGTTGTTGCAGGCCTCTTATCCAAATAGAAGAATACCTGTTCCTGGCGGGAAGGGGAAAGAACCAAGAAGGTCTTTTCTTCCTGCACCTAAAACATTTGGATTACCAAAAGAAGAACCACGTCTTTTTTCGCCTCCACCCGAAGACCATGCAAATGAGGAATTACATGTAGGAGATAGAGTTTCGATCAGTGGAGTCAAATCTGGAACTCTGCTGTACTTTGGAAAAACTCACATTGCTTCAGGATTTTGGTGTGGAATCGAGCTTGATGATCCTGATGGAAAACATGATGGTCAGGTAGAAGGTGTGCGATATTTTCAATGCCGTATTGGACATGGCATATTTGCTCCAGCCGACAGAGTTGCTAAACTTGAAGTGGTTGAAGAAGATGTGATTGACCAACCAACAGAACCAGTGCAACAAATACCCCAACCAAAATCTAAAATAAAAAGATTGCTACCACAGCCGAAAGTTTTTTCTAAAGGTGATAACACAGAAAATTTGTTACGATCAAAAGTTTCAGAAGAGCAGGAGGAGCAAAGTCAGTACCGTCTTGAGCAATTAAAGTTTGCTCAACAGCCAAACCCTAAATTACAGGATCCGATGATATATGACCGATCTAATTTAAATATTGATGATTTGATAAGAGAACAGTATGGAGATACATGTGTAAAAAAGTTATCATCTACTTTTACTCTGCCAGAAACTTCATTGGGAGGTGATGAACTAGATTTGTCACACATTTCGAGGAAAACTGACTCTTCCAAAACAACCCAGAAATTTGGTAAACGACAACACCAAAGCACTGTAAGTACTGCTAATAAGCTTGAGGTGACTGGAAATGCTTTGAATAGTACCTATACCCTTCCTGCTGACAAGGTTGAACAATTAAATAGAACTCATACTGATAGTGGGTCAAGTGGGGATGATTCCATTGGTCCAGAGTTGAAAGAATGTCTATCTTCTGATGGGCGGAAATATTTTAATCTAACATTCGACACAGACAGTAATTCTCCAAAACATTTCAATAATTTGAAAAATTCTGATAAAATTTTACAAGAAAGTTATAGCGAACATGAAACTTACAATACTCCTGTATCAAAACCCAATCAAATGAGTGATAGTATGAGCTCAAGTTTAGGTGTACTTGATTTGGAAGATGTTTTGTATCAAACAGACCTATTGACAGATCTGATTGATTCTACAAATCTAACAGACCAAGAGAAAATTGTTCAGTCTTGTGAAAAAACAAAGAGGGTTGCTTCACTTAGTGATACATTTGAAAATAAAAGTGTGATAACATCTACTCCATTGGTGACGGACAAAACCCATTCCCAGCTTGATAGAACACGGACGATCTCGCACACAAATTCTCGCATGCACGCTGGTATACCTGAAGAGGTGGAAGATTTATCTGAAGATCAGATTCTTGAAAATTTTAGACAGAATTTGAATTCCACATTTCAGGCAGATCCAACCAGAGACATTGAATTGCCAATTGTAGGTGAGGACACACTTGATTGGAGACACGAAGCTTCTGATTCTGAAGAACAGCAATCAGATGACAGTCTTGAGGAGTCTTACAGTGTAAATAAGAAATTATTTCAAGGCTACAGTGCAAAAGGCAATCTGAATGCCACATTTGGGGTAGAAAGCAACAACAGCAGAGTTGATAGTTTAACAGAAAAATTGCAGAATTTGGGTCTTGATAAAGAGGAAAGCATTTTAAGTGTAAAGGAGCAAAGCTTTCAAAATATTCAGAATACTGTGAAAGGAGAGCCTATAGAAAAATACAATAAGCCTATGATAGATTCTGGAATCTCTGTGAAAGGATTAACTGATTCTACATCTTCATTGCAAAGTTCAACAGAGGCTGTGATTTATCGGCAAAGAAAGCCAATGACAGATTCTGGAATTTCTCTTCAAAGTGACGGGATGGCAGATTCACAAGAAATGAGATGGACACAAAATTTAGACAGTCTTACAGAAATTTCAGAAACTTCAGGACTGGAAGAAAAACAATTCTTAGATCCTTCACAACTTGCTAAAGATCTACAGGCAGGGCATTCCAAAGGTGGTCGTCCATTGTCTCTGATTTCTACAACTAGTGCTGATACAGGTAAGTTATTAACAAATGTGTATATAAGTGCTAAAAAATTTGTTCCTTTAATTAAAACTTATCACTTTCAGTTTGGACATTAATTAACAGTTTCAAATTATTTAGATGAAACGCTGAATAACTTCCAAGGGAGGTTTTTTATACAACAAAGTTAGAGGTTACATGTGTATATAGGAATCATCTTGTCTGTCTATCTGTCCATCCATTCGTCGTCTGTCCTCATTCCTTGAAAGTGCATCTCCTCCTAACCGTTTTGAAACCTTACATAAACATAGACACAATGTGTAGATTTACACATAGAACATGTAGAAAGGAAATTCATCACACTAAATTCCACGGACAGATAATTTATACCGGAGCTGGGGAACATTTTGTGAGTTTTGCTCACAGTATAATTCCTTTATGACAGATGAAAACAGCTTCATTTTCGCCCTCAGTTGCTGGTGATAGTTGTGCTTAGAACTGATTAAAACCTATTTAGGTATACATTTATTCCAGATAATTTCAAGCACATGAGGCCAGCTCATGTTAAATATTAGATTTCCATCCCCACCTGCCCTATCTCTAAAGGGCCCAACCAAAAATTTTTCATTTGCATTTTTATACGACAGCAAAAATTTGCGGTCGTATTATGGTATGATGCTGTTGTCGTCGTCGTCGTCGGCGTCGTCGGCGTCGGCGTCGGCGTCTGTAGACAGGTTGGTTTCCGCACGATAACTTTTGTTATAGTTAACCAATCCT
>JAULBM010351865.1:0-12123 GCA_032357055.1 Geukensia granosissima | reverse complement strand
AAACGCATAATATTTGTTTATGGGTATGCTTGCTTAAAAATGAATTCCTTCCTATGTTAAGGTCAAGCGTTATCTAGGTTTCATATTTTTAATTAACTTGGTTATATTTTTGTAAGAAGTCCTTCTTGGAAATGAATTTTCTTTCTTGTTTTTCAAATTGGTCGTCGTATCGGATGTTTTTCTCGTCTGATTATTCCCATAATCCTGCTTGGTACAGAAATCACATTCGCGGGTTACAAAAATCAATCGTTTTTACGATTCGCACTTTGGATATAGTGGTTATGCTTTCTTTGTTTGTCTTTCGTTTCATTTTGTTGGCCATGGACTTGTCTGTCTTCCGACTTTATGTTTTTAATGATTTCTGTCTTCCGCTTTGGTATCTTCGAATTCCATTTAGAAAAAATTAAACTGTTCTCTAGTAGTTAAATACCAATAATAAATTTTAAATTAGTGACCCCTAGTGTTAAACGGCTAAATTAGAAAAGGTAAAGTTTGTGACTGGTTAAAGTTGAAAATGATAACCTCTCAACAGGGAAGTGTTGACCTGTTCGCTGGTGATAACAACATGAACTAATTACCATCAAGAAAGTTTAGAAGCATAATTATGCGTTTGACAAAGTAACGACGAACTTAAACGAGGGGAAGTTTGAGTTGAAACCCTCGCGATGCTTAATATGCATGTCACATGCTCAACCTGTAATCCCGTGGATGTTGTTGTTTCTTTAATACCAGTTTACCGATGTTGATTAAATGTTGCGAATTTTGTTGATTAAGAGTTACTTGTTTAACAAAGTAAACTTTATGAAACAAACTGACACTCCTGACATCCTAATTTGACACCGATTTCGACGTGAAGGAAACCACGACGGGTGTTGCGCGCAAGACAGGGAATGCTTACCCTTCATAGCACCTGAATCCACTCCTGTTTTATAAAAAAAGTTCGTGGATTCCATGCTTTTGATCTTTTTGGTTGCGTTTTATCATGTAGTTTGTTTCAAGTTTGTCTTGTCTCTTTGGACAATGCACTTTTGATCTCTCGCCTGGGTTTTCTACACTAGATTTATAATTTGCTGATTATTGTTACACTTGAAATATCACGACATTCTATTTTTGGAGACTTTAACAGCTTTTCTTATAATTGGGATATTTTTGTCCGTTATTGAAGGCTAAGACAACCAGTAGAAGTTTTTAATTCATACGTTTTGGACAGTTGTCTAAGAAAATCATACCACATCTCCTTTTTCTATATCAAAACCACCTACTCATTTTACTTTTTTCTCTGTAAGTCACTGGTGTGACATCTTAAGATGAATCAATTATTTTAACAGCATAAGGAAAGAAGAACCTTTTCTGACCTCCTTAAAAGATTAATACATACAGTACATATAGTTATTGTTTTGTTTACTTCGATTTTTTTTGCCTTTCATTACTTTTACTTCTTAAGCTGCCGATAATATGACACGTGATACACCTAGAAACACGTGTACAGCATATCAAAAATACAGTATTTATGCAACAAAGGTAACCATGTAATATATTCTATCTACAAAAGATGTCGCATTAATAACAAGTAAGGGTTAGATGACATTTTTAAAGAATTCAGTTTTCAAACTGTTAAAACTGTTATGTCACTACATTCAACAAAGTATTATTTTAAATATATCGCTTAATGAAATACTCACAATTTTCTCTGTAGTAAATTTTTACTCCTGTGAAAAATTTCATTTCTTCAAAAGAAAGCTTCCACCATGCTGTGGTCCGGTCAAGCTTCGTGGCTGAACAACTATAGCTTTTTAAACAATATCAAGCTTTACATACGATAAAATAACTAAATGATATGAACTAAATGCCAAAGACACTGTTATCTGACTTATCCAGCAACTCTAAATCATTCAAAGTCTTAAGGTTCACCAAAAGACAACCAAAAACGAAGAAATAGCATTCCGGTGACAGATTTAAATCGCCACGAATAAAAATAGAAATATTAGGTAAATTCGAAGATACCAAAGTGGCAGACAGAAATCGTTAAATCGGAAGATAGACAAGACCATGGCAAAACAAAAATGAAAGACAAACATAGAACACACATCACTACACTAAAAACTAAAACTGGAGTAAGACGAACCTTACATAAACCAGGGTGAGTTGCGGAAGCGTAAGAAATTCCTGCTTCACTAGTGGCATCCGTCGTGTTACTCAGTAGTCAAAGCCGATATATAGTCAACAACCGGTTTATGAACGGAATTGTATTTATGACAGTGGAAAGATATCCATTGAGAAACCCTTTGCTCAGTAGCTTTCTGGTCAGCTGCAACCCTTTATCAATAAACTCCTGATAGGATATATGGGATATAGATTTCTAAGTTTACATTGTAGACCACTAGGGCCTGTACATTCTATTAAGATTTAAGCTGCTGCTGAAAAGATTGCTAACCAGAAAGCCCTAGTGGAAATATAGGAAATTGTCGGTCGGTATCATGACACGATTGCCCATTACAACATATTCAGTTATCAAATGACAATGGATTTCTGAACTCTATCAACTGCGATTTCTTCATATAACGGATGTGACTACGACCGATATGACTACATGTAACTGTCGGCTTTGAACACTGAGTAGCACGACAGAATCCATTAAATAAGCAGGAAATACTTACCAACCCAGAGCTTCGGAGCAAATGAGCTCGCTTTAGTTTTCATTAGGTTGGCCTAACTTAGTTTAAGTGAAGTATTTGCTTTTGGTTATTTTGTGCTGGTCATGGCACTGTCTATGTTGTTTTGTCATCTGACCAAGACATTTCCACCTGGTATCTTCTTATTTCTTTAAACATTTGACTAAATATTGTTTCAACAACTAAAGATTATAACTTCAACTTTTCATTTACATAAAAATAAATAAAGTATAGAGGGAAGGGAACTATAATAATACGTATTCAAGAGAAATGCACTCAAACATACTTGTAGAAGTATGTTTTTTTGCATCACTATATTCTTGTAAAAAAATCGGGAAATCCATTTAAATATTTTTATAAAGGAAACATACATTATGCTATTGTAGGTTTAAAAATGGACTACAGAGAGGATTACAAAACATTTGCAACAAAAATAACCTTTGCTGATTTATCAAGAACTGTAAGAAATCCGCTAAGGTTTTTACATTTTATCTGAACTTTAGCTGTTACATTTTACTAGTAGTCCCATCTGATCGTTTGTGGGCTAATATTTCCATTGTTATTAAATTTAATCTGAAAAATGTACTTTTATCAGTAGAATATTGTTATCTCAATTTGCTGAAAACCTCTGTTTATATCATTAAAAATTACTATTCACCAGCACAGTTGTCAGACTTGTCTGAAATGAAATTTATCAAACAACACTTACAGAAATTTGTTAAAATTCTAAAACACTGAAAATACGGAAAGGCCTAGAAAAGTAATGCACTAAGTAGTTGTCCCTGCCGTCGGATTTGGCTTCCCATTTCGATTTGTTAGAACTTGAATGCTTCTTTTGCTATGTTTGAATCTTTTTGACTTAATATGTTTCAGTTATAATGCTACATGTACTGATGAGAGGTTATTCCTTGAAATGTTCATATAGCATACAGGAATTTTCCATATTTATTTAACATTGGTAATTTTGTATTTATTGTACTGTTATTTAGCTATCTACAGCATATTTTTTATTTATTCAAATTATTCTAACATTTTTATCTTGCTAAATCTATTAAATATTAATTGAAAATATATACAATGTAAATATAAGAAACAAAATTATCAATGTTAATTATATATATTCGATTTTTTCCAATAATATGGTCATATAACAATAATGTTTTGATTGTTGTACGTTTTTACGACCTTTGTCCAGATTTTTGAAGGTGATTATCAATCCGTGTGCAATGATAACAGAAGTCACATGCAGGTTAGCGAATTTTTATTGATGATGGCATTATTTCTGTCTGCCCCTTTGGTATCTTCGAATTCCTTATAGTGCCTTTTTTGCAGACAATATTTTAACCCAAAACGGCAAAATCACCCCATAAAAAATAAGCGAAACAAAATCGAACATTATAGTTTAACATTCAAATTTCGAGCCTTTACTACAAATGTAAAACAATGGAAGATTCCCGATGTCTTTTTATTAATTTAATCGATTTCGTACAATAAAAGTATGCAATCTAGGGTTAAAACCATTAAAATGCTAAAAAGTAACTATATAATCTGATTGTGATCAAATTATAATACCAATTGCATAAAGTTAAACTTTTCTTTTTTCAGACATCAGATCAATGAGCAATGAGAAAACCAGTTTATAGTCAAGATGATTTAAAAACACAATACTGTGAAATTTCGTACGGTATTGTTGCGCTCTACAATCATTAAGCCGTGAAACACTTATTGTTTATAATTCATTATATCATTTAAAAAATTTGGTAACTACTGATATTTGCAGGATTTTATTCCTGTCCTCCAACATAAACAAGGTAACTGAGGTAAGTTGCTGATTTCATTTTTAATTCCTGCAATTAATAGCTTTATATCTGGTACTGAACATGGAAGATGTCCTTTCCCCTGTATAGATTTAGATGTCTATTTCGGTTTTTTTGTTTTCAATGTATCTTACGTTTTTATCTCGGTTTCCTTTGCAGTGCTTCTTATGCTTCTGATGTTCTGATGTGAAACTACGCCTTAAGTTAAGTTTTGAGCATAACAATTATAAACATAATTACAATATTTATAATATATTGTTAAACTTTTATTTTCAATTTTTTATGACCGATGATTTTTGCGGGGAGGGATTCAATGTCACAACATCAGTTTTATAAAACCTTTCGCTTCTTCTGAGTTATGAAAAGGTAACATTAAAAATAAGACTGAATCTTGACAAATCTCTTTAGTACTTTATACATTTATCTGTTATTTAAAATTTATTAATTTATAATGAGGAATCTTACAATATATAATTGGATATGAATGTAAAAGAAATTTCGTAGTTGCATACAAACATTGAGAGAAATGCACTATATTCTATATAGTTTTATTTTATTTTTATATTTTATATTATTGCTTAAATCCTTAATTTATAATTGCATTGAAATACTTTAAAAATGTAACTATTACAGCTTCTACATTTCCAATTAAATAATGTGTCTAGTACTTACGTATATCTATGATCGACCCACACATGTGATTCACCGGTTTGTGCCACAGAAGGTAAATGATAATGTCCCCAGTCGTTTATTTCATGCCAATAATCAGAACTTTGCGATGCTGTTCCGTTACCTGTTATGTCTTCTAAATAAAATATGAAAAATATGTTAAACAGTTTTTATCACTAAAATAAAAAAATACCACTATACGACTTATGCGCTTAATAAAATTACTTTATAGATAGCCGGAATCACCCATTGGAGTTGCTTACCCTTCTACAGCTCCTGTTTTGTAAATGAGTTCTTGGATTCCAATAGACTACAACCCTTGTTCCTTGTGTTTTCGTTTCATCTTTTAGTTTTGTTTCAAGTTTGTCTTGTCTCTTTGGACTATACGTTTATGCTCTCTCACATGGGTATTCGACACTGGACCCATTTGCGTTAATTTATAATGAAGAAAGAAAATAAAGAACATTTTCATCAAACAAACATGCAAATATAACCGGACGGATACCACGATTGAATAGACTTCTAGAATTTTAAAATTTAATTTGCTAATTCCAGCTGCATTAAGTTTTGTTGAATGCAGCTGTGCTTTAATAAAGCTTCCTTTATTTGCCTATATTTTTAAAAAGAGATTTCTGAGTTTTTTGTTTGCTTTTGGTATGATCTTTACAGTTTGTCTCTAACGGTGTTATGTTTAATTAAATTTCACCTTTGGGCACAAGAACAGGATTTTGTGCTTGTGTTACCACCACGTGTTGGATGTCGGACCCAAATCAGAACTCGTAACATTAAGATAATCTTTACGTTTTTTTTATATCACTTTTACTATTTTTTTGTTAATATTTTGATTATTCTTCTGTTACTTTACATTTAAACCAGTAATCGGGGCGATTAAGATCTCATTACAAGGTGGGATATCACCCTTCTGAAAAGTTTTTGCGTCACGTCATCTTATTATTAAGCTCTTGATAGCTTCTGGGGCGGCATTTGTCCTCTCACCATAGACTGTACACTATACTTTTGTTAAAATTGAAAACTTTAGATCGGGCAAAGGCCTTCTCTAAGCTTATCAAATTGAATCAGAAGAAAACTCTCAATTTAAAATTAATAAATATTTTTGGTAAATGTTTGTCAATCTTGGAAATCATGGTCGTCAAAGTTTGCTGACAACTAGCTTAAAAGTAAAATATTGCCAAAAATACCAGTTACAGCCTATATATTTATTTCGATAACAAAGATCATCAACCTGATTTTTAAATGTGTCCCTTTAACAAAATTGACAATAATAACATAGGAGAAGAAGTGATAGCCCTAAATTTCCCCAAACGGTCTAAAAATGGTCAATTTTTAACAAATTTTGATATTGCTGCAAAAAAGTACTTTAATAGAATTAAAACTTTTATGTGTCCAAATTAAGAAATACATCTTTTTATTATTTTTTTTTCTGTGACTTTTAAAATTTTTATGAGTAAGAAATAAAAATTTGTAGCAATTTCTATTTAAAACGAAAATCGGACAAAATAAAAGCCTTATCCTTTGAACTTTATTTTTTTAGTTTGCTCGAGAAGACACATTCATCATTTAAAATGATTTCGATTGAGGCAAAATGCAATAATGTTAATAACAAAACTTTAATGCTCTCATATAATAGTAAATAGAATATCTAGGTATAAAACTCACAAACAATGGCATATTTTTAAAATTTTACCTTGACAAAAAGCTGGCACTACATGTAATAACATCAATAACCAGCAAATGATATAAGTATCCACCATTTCCTCTTAGAAACTGAGAATAAATAGACAACGTTAATAGTTTTAATAAAAGTAGTTTATTAAAAAGAATTCAAAGATACCAAAGGGACAGACAATATTGGTTAAGTCAGAAGACAGACAAGACCATGACCAACAAATTGAAACGAAAAACAAACAAAGAACACACAACACTACATTGAAAACTAAAACTGGAGTGACACGAACATGACAAAAACCAGGGTGAGTTCATATGTTCCGGAAGGATGAGAAACTCCTGCTCCACTTGTGGCATCCGTCGTGTTACTCTGTAGACAATGCCGGTGTATAGTCAAAATCGGTATTAGTCACAACTGGTATTGTAACGGATTTGTAGTCACGACAGCGGGAAGATATCCATTGTGATTTGTGGAATGGATATTTCGTACCGATCAAACAAATCATGATGGCGACCAAAAACCCCTAGCCCAGAAGCTTTTTTGTCAGTGCAGCCCTCTACGAATAAAATCCTGATAAGAAGCACAACTGGAGTAGCGCATCAGTTGTGAATATATACTCCGTGTGCAGGTTCGGCTGGGATGTTGCTAGACATGAACCAAAAGTTTACAATGGGATTATTAACTTAATCTCTCGTGTCAAAAAGTTTTCTTCTTAACCAGCCCTTCCTGTTAATTTCTAGATGTAAGTCTAGAATGAAACACATCTTTCTGTTTCTGTAGTATCTTTGATTTCAAGTTCAATGTTTCTCAACGAAACAGAGGTTGGAAAGCTCTTTTTTTCTGTGAGTTTTGAATGTGGAATAGTATTATGCATGGCGGAAAAATCAAATGTTTTGATGCTATAACAGGAGGAACGGGATCTACAACATTAGGCAGCTTTAAAAGCCCCAAATTAACATGTGAGTTAAACGACTGTAACGAAAAATCGAACAATTAATCGGTAAACACAAAAGCCACGACACAAACAGAACAACGAATTCCCGATTTGGAAGCGGGATTAAACATGCTTGTGAGCGTTCAACACTATTAGTTACATGTGTTTGGGAGAGTGATGTTACAGAAAATAAAACAAACCAATTATGTTAGTTTTTATGTTTTTAATCTTGAAAACGATAAAAAGTATAAGGGCAATAACAAAACAAAGACAACATGATGTATCTACCTCGAAAAATAATTCGATGTTCCTTAGAGTTAGTTTTAAATTTTAAACCAAATTAATAATGTTACTGGTTTCTGAAAAACATGTACATCGTTTTCGCCTGTTTCAATATTGTTTTTATTCCAAGAAACAAGGCATCTGTGACAAAAGTGCCCTACATCGTTAAATGTTATTTTGTTTTGAGTTACATAGTCGCCAAAATATTCGATTTAGATTCGAAGAACAAAACTTTTTAATAAACTTTTTTCAAATTTATTTTCCGAAGACATTTTGATCCGAGGTCAATTGTCTGTCGTCATCTTTTTAGATATATACTACAAACGAAAGGGGTGATTACAAACGTTAATGTAAAAGTTAGACAAATCATGACCTATTTAGCAATTTCGATATTAAATGGCGCAACCACCGTTTACGGTTAGGTAAAGCATTGGATAGTAAAAAAATAGCAAACCTTACTATTAAATGATACTTTAAATGATCGAAGCAAATCTGCAATAATACAAGTCAATATTGTGTTGTGACTGCAGTATTTTAAAAACAGGGTTAACAATAAAAAATATGGAATGCTGGAAGTATAGAAAAAGGATATGTGTTATGATTGTCTATGAGGCAGCCATCCAAAATGTATAAATCACAACCTACGCTCTAATGCCGTCAATAATGAACACATGCCCATACCCTACGGCAAGCTATAAAAGGCTACAAACATAAAATGTGAATATTCAAATTTAAGAACTATCGACCGAATAAGGAAACAAATAACCCCTAAACTTAAAAACGAAATCCACTGAATTAAAAAGTTCCTGGATAAGGCCAGGCACATTAAGTATGTGGCGATGTTAAACATGTTTGTGAGTACTAAACCCTTCCCTTAACATGAGACAGCAAGATTTACCGACCTTGAAAAAGTACTCTCTGTTTCTTTTTGCAGTGAGTTCAAAATCTAAACTAGGTTGATAACAAATTTTTCTTTAGCTACGACATCAATCAAAACAGGTCCGACTAGATTTAGTGTTTAAATATCATTTATAGCCAAAGAAACAAGTCATTGAGCAAGTTCCAAAAATAAACATGACCAGATGAACATTGTTATTCAAGGAAGACAACGAAGAAATCTAATTGTATAAAAGTTTTGGCAATGAAGTGATTAAAATATGGTAAAATGTACATTGGACTTTCAAATTTTCAGTGTCGATTATAATGATATTTAACTTCCTAATTTTGTTTGATATTCACCAAATTGATTACACTAAATTTTGATTTTTTTATATTGGGATTGACATAGCCAATGGCAATTTTGTTAACGCTGGAAATGCAAATTACATTTTGTTTTATTCTATTTCGTTTACCCTATAAAGACATACTATTTTGTAAAATCCAATGTAAATTTTTGAAAATAATAATATTCGAATGATCATTGTCCATTGTTTTGACACTGAATGTACAAGTTGGGTTTTATTGCACACATTATATAGATTATAAATATATCGTCCTTTCTTTACAATTATTTATTTTTGATTTACAATAGCATTTTGTCTTTCTTTTTCAAAGGCATGTTTTTCAATTAATAGCACATAACCTGGAACTTAAATAGGAGTAACAGTGTTGGACTGATGGTCAACACGTTTCATTAATTCATTTGTTTTGATGACCTCCAAGAGTCATAAAAATTATCAGATCTTCTAGAAACACCGAAGATAACGGATGAAAATTGACAACAGTTTTAAACAAAAGGAAAAATATTGACTTTTTACGGGAAATTTGTTAAATAAATTTATCAAAGGAAGAATACGGAACAAATTAATTTGTAAATTATGGTGTTTGAAAAGTCCTATCTTACTTACTTGTATTTTAATGAAAAATACTTCCCGTGTCCAATAAATTACATCAGTTTGCTATAGAGTATCTAGGTATGATTTTGGAATGGTTAAGAGATATCTGAAGGTCATGAAGTGATTTGATAAGATTAACGTAATTACCAAGAAGTACAGTTTGTTACTACCATGTTCACTATCTTTAAATAGATAATTGATACATGTATAAGCAGGTAAAAAAATGTTATTTATCTGATACATGTACGAAGTACAGTGTATTTTTTCAGACCTCACACGTAGTTTCTAAAGAGTTATCTTAATTACAGAGTAAAACGAACTTGCCTAACAGTGACAGATTTTGACAAAAACTTTTAGAACAGAAAATGTCAATTCTGATGTTTGATCACAACCAGTATAAAATAGATTCGTATTAATGATAGTGGAAATATATCCATTGCAATTTGTGTAATGGACTTTTTGTGTTGTTAACCAAATCACAATGACGACCGAATTACTGGGGTGATGGAAACACTTGGTTCAGTAGCTATCTTGTCAGCAACAACCCACTTTCAATAAAATATAATTTCCTAAGTATTGTATAAATTGAGAAATATGCTAAATGCTAAAGCAGGTGGGCTGTAATGTTGCTACACCTAAACGAAATGTTTACTTAGAAAAAGCAAAATAGTCTTAAGAGTTTTGTTTTAACCCGCCCTTACATTCGATTTCTAGGTGTTAGGCTATATATGAAACAGACCTTTCTATTTATGTAGTTTACTTTATTTCCAGTTCAATAGGAAACGTGAAGTCAACATAATCACCACAGTTTGAAATATTCAGTGAAAGAACTTGATGGGTCGGGTGTTTCCGGTTCTGGATAGTCTTACCGAGGAATCTACGCTCGGCAAGCCCAAAGGATGTGAATATCCAAAAATATAATTTTTTTGGACATATTTGAAACAAAAAGTCAGGAAAAAATATTTCATATTTATCTTTGTACATTTTACAATATATCTAAGGGCTCATTTATACTTCGTCATGCGACTGTCGCGCGAACATCGTGTGACTACCGCACGATGTCGCGCGATTTTAGTTGGAATTTAAAGTATAAACGAACTACGACGATCGCTTTTTAAGAATAAACGAGCCCTTACAGTCATTTTTGAGGAAATTTGTCCTGTTTTATCATTGATGTCAAATTATAAAGCTGATTTTAGTTCTAATATAAAAATAGGAGATTTGGCATGATTGTTCATGAGACAGCCACCCATAAAGTGACAGTAGAATTTTAACTTCTACAGGTCTAATTATGGCCTTCAACAATGAACCAGAGTCCATACCATAACGGAAGCTGTAAAAGGCCCTGAAATACAAATTGTGAATCTATACATAAAACACGACAATCGACCTAATCTAAACAAAAATGGTGAACATATAACAATAAATGACTAACAAGACAACAACAACAACAACCACTATGCTACATGTTCCTGGCTTGGGAAAGGCACATTAGTATGTAGCGGGGTTAAACTGGTTGGTGAGCGCTCAACCCTCCCCTTAACCTGGGACAGTGATGTGACAAAACAATAATGAAAAACACGCTATAAAAATCGGTTGAAATGAATTTAACATTTGAGATCGATACTGGAAACCAATAACAAATATTAAAACTTAATACACGATACAACAAAAGTATTGACCTCAAAAGTGTACTTGCAGTTGCTGTCTGCTAGTTAAAAACACAAAGCAACCCATAAGGAAAACAAGTTTTCCCTCACAACGGTGTCAATTTAAACACGTCCAATTGGATTTAGTGTTTGAATATCATAAGGAGTCAAAGAAAACATGGGTTGTACAAATGCCAATATGAAATATATAATATTATAGACAGGAAGAAAATGTTATAGCAAGTATAAACTCTTTAGTTCCGTATTAAGCTAATTATAAAATTAGTTCCAATAAAAACCATATTTAAAGATTTTATAAAAATGCTGTGACGATAGCCTTTACGGATAAGTTTATAAAGATGAATTTTAAGACCATGTGGATTTTGTTTAAATTTATGAGCTTTATTTACCACGTTTCCGTAACAAGTAGGATGTGATATCCCATGTTTTATCAAATGATTACAAGTACATCCGAATTTTGATACCACATCTTTATATTTTTGAAAGAATTTAGTGAATGTTTTAATCAATTTGTTGTAACGAAATCCTTGACTTAATAATTTTTCAGTTATACAGAG
>JAULBM010351854.1:0-12123 GCA_032357055.1 Geukensia granosissima | reverse complement strand
AGAAAATTATTGTGTCCACACGTTTATAGGGTCAAAGGCACATATACAGGCGAGACAATTTTGTGTCCACACTTGTTCCAATATCCACAACATCCTCTCAATTGTAAAAAGGCATTTATTTAGCGTGCGCTGTTTTGGTTAATTAATTATAAACAAGTCGATATTACTGTTTAAAATCTTTATTGTTTGCTTACTTTACAGGCAGAAGAAAAGCAGAATGCAGAGGTAAGCGAGAGTTATCTTTCTTAGAGTAAAGACATGATGTAGCTCACTATAACAAGATTTCTTCAGTAGTAAAGAAATTCACATATAATTTTAGAACTTATGTCTGAAATGACAAGGACTTCAGACAGATTTTATGAGTGACATCCTCCAACTAAATTTTGTAAAGTCCAAGATGGTTGCCACAGCACCATTTTACAGATTACAATAATAATAATATTATTCCCAGAGCCCATTGGGTCAATGATCAAATCTAAAGTAGATTAGGTCCTTGGATGATGATCTTTCAGAATTATGTCAGGCAAACAGGATGGTGCTCTTCACCAGACTTATCTAAAGTATAAAATCCTATTGGGAAATTGCTCCAAGTTCTGCTTGCTGAAAACAAATTTTAGTTTTATACACTAGGTCATCTCCTGAATAACTAAGCTTATTGGCTACCCTTGTTTGATGGAATGGATCTTTGGTTGTCCCTCCTTCACATCTACCATGGGACTGTCACTGCCTAATGACACACCTAACTTCATAGTTGGAATGAAATATTAGAAAAGTTAGTCTAGATCAGCAATAATAGGTTCCTGGAAACTGTTGGCTGTTATAAATGAATGAATATAATGTCCACATGAAATTTTCCTTCACATCAGTTTATTGAAATGTGCAAATTTATGCCATGTACATTTTCAATTAAAAGCATGTTTATGACAAGTACACAGGAAAAACATAAAAATTTTATGAAAATTAGAATGAATATAACCATGTTTATTTCTGACAAATTTTCAGAAGTTATATTTTGTAAGATACATTGAATTTGAAGACTCATCAGAAAAATAATGAATTATTAATTATTTATCCATCCATACTTCATACAAAAACCATGAAAAAGTAAAAATCTTTGAAAGACAAATTCAAAACAAGTGAAATCAGACTGATCTTCATCTACTCTTGAAAATACTGTCTATGTATGAAAAACTCATATATGAATTCTTTTTGGAACACACCTGGTAAATTTTTTTATGAATTTGAAATATTGATAAGAGTTGTCTCCCTTATACCACGAAAACTACTTAATAGTTGTACCAGAACATTCCATACTAAATGATTTCTACAGGATCAGCTCATCAAAGTTCTATATTCAATTATAAGATCATTTTGTATGATACTTTTTCTTGGAACATTCAATTTACATGATGCCTATCACTATTCTGTAATCGACAAACCATTTTATTTTAATATATCAGGAAATATTTTGTCTTCTTGCCAAGAATTCTCTTGTGTTCATTTTCTTTTACCAAACATTGACATGTTGTAATTTTGTTTGTCTAAATATTTTTTTTTTATATTTATCAAGTACTTGATTTAAAGGGTACATTTTTGTTAGATCAAAATCTTAAGAGTGTTGTTTACCTTGTTGATCAGAAAGAAAAAAAAATTGTCTTTATAATCCAATATGCCATCATGTTTTGATTAAAAAATTTCCAACTAAATTTAATAATATTTAATAAAATTATGAGTATTGTTGTTCATCATAAATGTTATATTAAATAGGAGATGTAGCATGATTGTCCATGAGAACACCACCCACTAAATGACAGTCAAATTCAAAAGTGATTAAAAATTCAGATGAATCTTATTACATGTATTTGATTGTTTGTTTTTTTTTCTTCAATTTCTTTGTCCTACAGCATTTTGTCTTGGTTCTTATATTTTGTACACAGTAAAAGGTTTGATTTAAAATTGATTAAATTCAGTTATTTTCTATTGGAATTTTTCATCACCAATGGACCCCTAAATTTGTTTGTCTTGTTAGTTGTGTGTCAAAAACTGTCACAACCTTTTGGGATCACTCTCTGAAAACCAAAGAAAAATAAAGTTAATTCTTGGGAACATTTCTCTAAAAAGATATAAACAAATATCTGTGGCAACCAATCATCTCAAGTTTCTTTTATGTATTTTTTACATTTATAAGACAAAAATTAGCAATTAAGATCAAGATATTATTGTTTTAACAAGTGTTTAATCATGGAGTCAAAATAAACACAGATTGTATAGTCTTATCATTTGTGGAGGAAAAAAAATTGTCTGGTACCAAAGCTTTGTCTATCGGTGAGGTATTTTTGAAGATCTTTGCAATTCTTTATCTTTTCTGCAGATAAGTGAAATTATAAGACGATTCCAGCTGCTATGAGCTTTGATATTGAAATTCCTTCAATTTCATAAAGATTTGCTAACCAGAAGTCATATCAAACTTCTATTTTTGTTAAATAGTTTTTCCATTTGCCTTCATATAGACTATATTATAGATTGGAATTAGGATTATAATATTTGGAATATCATTATAATTTTAAAATTTATTTGACTTTAGTTTCCAAATCATTTTTTGATGGCATAATTTTCAGATGAAGACTTAATTTTAGGAGATACATCGATTTAATACATTGATACAACTAAATATTTGAATCCAGATTGATTGGTGGTTTTTTATATGCGATTAAATTTTGTTCAATTTTATAGATTCGCAAATTACGACGCGAGCTGGAGGCTGCACAGGAAAAAGTGTCCACACTTACAACACAGCTCAGTACCAATGTAAGTCTCTTTGTTGTGTGTTTTGTACTGTAAAATCACTATTTGGCTGTAGAGTTCGGTAGATTACAGTAAAATCTTGCTTTCCTGAAGTTTTCCGGATAAGTATAAGCATAAAAGTTTTGAAATGCAATGTTGATCAGATTTGACTCTTGATTGCACTGTATGCACTAGTTTTATTTGCCTCTTTTTTTGTTCTGATGACTTTTAAAGCAGCCAATGAAAAATCTCTTCTGATGACCTTTAAAGCAGCCAATGACAAATCTGTTCTGATGACCTTTAAGCAGCCAATTTTAAATTGTTTTAATGACCTTTGAAGTAGACAATTATAGGTCTGCTTTCAAAGTTCATTACTTAAAATTTTCATGGCCAAAAACAATTTTGTAATGACAGAAAATAAATATGATGTTAGGCAACTGTTTCACAAAATGTCCTATGAGTTATGTGTGATTATACTCCTTATATGGCAAAAGGGGCAGACAATTCACAATTTGCATATCAAACTTTTATTTAAATAAGATTGAAATTGTCACCTTTGTAGATATATAGTAAATATGATTCTCACTGATTAAAAAATAATGCAGGTTTTAGATATTGTCCTATTTGGTAAATAAACAAGGTCGCTTGTGACATATTAGTAAAAACAGGACATTAGATATTATTGAGTGGACTTTTGTATTGATGAAGGAGGTATATTGTCCACTTTTGTTATCTGAGGATGATTTGCTGAAGTAATTTGTGGTCAGATTTTGATGGAAATTTAACCTGAAATATCACAGTTTCTGGAGAAAATTTTGAAATATTTGTGTGATGTATTTAATTTTACAGCATGTTTTATAGAAACAGTTGTTTAGATATGAACTGTTATTTTATAGCATAAATATGGGTTTAAGAAACTTGTGTTGAATGTTGCTTTCGGAAAAAGTGGAAATCCATAAAAATATTTTAAAAATATCACAAACACTGGTGACATGTTAGATAATGGTTTAGATATAGACATTTTGACAATTGCCTTGTAAGGGGAGATAATATTAGATTCATGTTTCAAAATTTTCTTTTTCTTAATTGTCTCCCTTCAAACATAGGTTACATATATTGAGATGTAATGCACTCAAGTAGACTTGAAGAGATAGAGTTTTTCTGTTTTGATGATATAAAGATAAGTTATAAATCTGAAGGTATCAGCCAGCCAATTTGATGAAAACTTGATAAAATATTTTATGTGATGTTGTTATCAATTGGAAACAGTTTATCTTATCACTGTGTGAGAGCAGGAAACTGCACTAATTGATATAAATTGTATATTTTCTGCATTTTTTTATTTTTTTTTTCAGTTTCAATGAGTTACTTTTTGTTTGTTTATTTTCTACTTAATGAAATAAGTTGTCAAAAACACTAAACACACAGCAAATTAAATTAAACTTAGTTACTTCCCTTTGTTCAGTAAGGATATAAAACCCATTATTAAGAGGCATTTGTTTGGAGACACTCTAATTACAGCTTAACATTACATACTTAACAAGAAGAAAACATCTCGGCAATAAGTCTGTATAGAGGGTTAATTTCCAGCATTAAATTCAAGTTTTTATCGACAAATTATACTATCACATCGCCTTGATATATGATACAGATTCTAAAAATAAAGTTCTTCTGTATAAATATTTATTGGAATTACAGTATAGGTTTATACAAGCTTATTTTAGATACAATATAAGCCTTTGCTATAACTTTTCTACGTCAGGGTTCTTATGTAATATCGTAAAATACTTATCGAGTAACGATTCACCAAAATGCACCTAATGCTTTCGTTTTGATTTATATTTCCTTCAAACCTTAGCGATTGTTTTTGTATGAGTTACCCTCAGTGTAAAAAAGGTATCAGCCATAACAGTGAAAATCAGGATTTCATTTTTTGAAGGAAAATGTGACTGAAATCTATCCAAAACTTGAATTATACCTTGCTTAATACAACTTTACATAGTCCTCTACTTTTTGTAGGGCAAGTATACAGGTTTTTCTGAAAAAACACAGAAATTTCAATTTTTCCCATAGGGCTATATAAAAATACTTTCTTTGCACACCACTGTTGCCTTTCTCTAAATCATGAGTTTAGACTTGATTTGCACCTTACAAAAAGGGTGCACTTGATTCACAGTGCTTGTAATCAGGTTTGCCAGTTGTCAGTTTATAATTCTGGTTCTCTATAAGTCCTTCAGTCTGAGATTCTTCCATTTTACTGTGATTAACTCCAGATATGATAAAAGGGCAGATAATTTTTAATTTGGATGTGAAAAATTTTATTGATTGCAAAATTAAAATTATCTCCCTTTGCTCAATACATGGTTATTTTTATATAAAGGGACACAATCAACAGCCTCCACCACGTGGACTGCCTTTGAGTGCTGATGGTTGCAGGTTCAAATCCCAACTCGATCAAACGAACGGCATTAAGATTGGTAATTGCTGCTTTTCGGCTACACAAGCAGCATTTAGGGGTTAGAGAAAATATTGGTTGGCCCAGAGTCAGAAAAATGTGTCTGGGTAAAATGGCATGTCTTCCTGCAGGCTGTTGCTATTGTGAGTGAGCACAGGTCAGCATGTCGGTCTAGTACATTGCAAAATTTATTCATTTTCATTTGTTAATATACCCTCATACTAAATATGCATGAAAATAGTTGCCGCTGGACGTTTAGCAACATTCAATCAAACGGCCACAATGTGGCTGAATTTTTTTTTTTACTGATATACTAACCACCATGATTTTTTTTAAAGAGGGTAGTTGGCGTATTATAGAAAATAGTGTAAATTCACAGTCTTACAAAAAAAATCAGGTTCAAGTGCAAATTTATTATAAAAATTCATGTAATTTTTTTAATGTAAATAGGGCAATAGAATTTTAGCAAGACTTTGTAATTGCTTTTGGTTTTAATGTTGTGCTAAGAAAATTGAGAATGATTTACTGCATATAAACTCTGAAGAGTTTTAAATTATAATTTATCCCACTGAGACAGTTTTCACTACTTTGAAGTACAGAAGTTATTTCTTTAAAATCATTTTATTGTATCTTTTGTTAGTATTTTGTCGAATAATGTCTGAATTAAACTTTCAAACATCGATGTGTTACAAGATAATGTGTTCCTGTAATTTTACTAATGAATAGGACACTTTCTGGTTTCTAAAAGCAGTTAAATGTGATTTAAGTAAGAATTGAATTTTGAATATAACTGTTATTCAAATTAAGAAAGGATTGCCTTAAAACTTTGCTGTTAGATTAAAACATGATTGTAAAAAATACTTTGGATTTCTCAATGGCATTCTAAATCAGTTATGCTTTTAAATAAAATAGTAGCTCATGCTTTAAATAAATTAATAGATATTTCCTTATTGAAATCATCTTGATATGGTTTAAGTTCTTGATATAATTTTTATCTAAATTACAGGAGTAAACATGCCAGGCTCCATGATATAAAATATCCCTTTTGTAGATTTCAGAAAAGAGAAAGCTAATGCTGCTACAAATGCTTAATTGTTTGCCTCACCCATCACTCCAATTTTCCAGTGGCAGTCAAAAGTCATTGCCCTCTTGTGTCCCACCCCAACCCCTTTTCCAATAGTTTTGTTCATTGTTGAACTTGTTCTTGTCATGAATATGTATGAAATATTTGCTACTGGACGTAAAGCAACCAACAATCAATCATTATTTATCAAGACTAAACACAGTAGACCCTTGAGAAAGTTTTTATGGAGTTGTGTCAGCAGAGTTTATAAGAAACCATGGTAGATACTCGATATTGATTTCTTTTATTTTGTCTTAAGATGAAAAATACTACCTGTTATTTGCTTACAGCAAGAATAGAAATAGAGTTGAAAGATAGATACAAAGATATTTTTTGTTAAAAAAAATTTACAAAGTTGTCATTGGAGACATACTCTTCTAAAATGGTAAAAAAAAAATTAAGGGATGGCATCCAAAACATAAGGGTCAGTTGGGTTTGCAGAAACATGATAAAAAAAATTGGAGATGTGACAGTCAGTTGAAATTAAACTTCAAGAGGTCCCATATCCTCTCCAATAATGAAGCGGAGCCCTAACCATAGTGGAAGCTGTAAAAGGCCCCCCAAATACAAAATGTAAAAACTATTTATAAAACATTATAATCACCTTATTGGCAGTTTTTCAGCTTTGTAGTTGCAATTTAACTTTATAAATTAAAATATTTTACAAAGTTTTCAGTCTGTTTACTCATATACATGTATATTATATGGTGAAAAAATCACCGAAATAAAAAAGTTGTAAATGCTATTATAATATTTTTTCAAAGAATATGTTTACCTCCTGTTTTTGTTTAAAACTGTTTTGTGGCTGTAGCTGCTATTTTGATTGAAGGATTTTATTTTAAGAGAAATCTAGGTATAATCAATATGTTTTTCATGGATCAACTTTTCATATCAGATTAAATTATTTACCTATCCTGAAAGATAGCAACCTTGAATTTACACAAATTTTTGATAGAGTTTTATTCAGCAGAAGGCAATTAAATTGATTTCTGCAGAGGGAACTGAGTGTTCTGCCAATTACCGACCCTTGCCAAATATTGTTAAAATCTATGGTAGTATCTATTTTTAAATTTTGTGTTTTTGTCAGATAAGATGCGCTATACAGCAGTTATGTGTCCAAACATACCTTAGAAAAATCTTATCTTTAAGAACAGCTTATCTATCTTTCTTGGCACTCCATATTGAATATATCAATATCTCTGACAAAAAATCGGCACAAAACTTCTAAAAGATAGTCCATCTTATGTTTAGATATGAAAAATGTTGATATCTCTGCCCCAAAAACTTTAAAAATTATTTCACAGCAGATGATTTTATAGGTTGTGTCTTTTGAAATTAGTTTTCTTGTTGAATGTGGTTGGTATTGAAAAGGTTTTATGGAGGGAGATAACTCCCGCTGCAAGTCCTTGTATGACAATGAATGGAATCAGAGGGTGGAAAAGATATATAATCCTTATCATTCATATCACGATGACCAGGCAAGTCTATTTTATCATTTTTATTGTAATATTTAAATATAAGCATGTATAAAATTTCTGAGGTAAAATATTAAAGGAAATGACAGTGTCCAAAGGGAGGTAATTTATGTTTTGTTTTTTTCATTTTGTGTCAGAATTTTTTGTGAATGGGTGCCTTTATTTTTTTCTGTTTTTATATAGATATTTTTAACTTAAACATTGAATTAATTCACCACTATAATAGTATAAGTAAAAATGCAGTAAATAAGTAAGAGTGAAAACATATTTATGGATTGTTAGACTGGAGATATCTTTTATTAAAATTTTATTTAGGATTTGTGGTTTGAGTTTTGGTGTTATCTCTTTTTTGCATTTTTTAAAATGCACATGGAATGTTCAGTACTTTCAGTAAATCATATAACGTTGAAAACAAAGAGTGATCATTCGTTTAAAATCTGCTGCAATACTGAGCATATAAAAACTATGTTACAGCAGCAAAACAGCATGTTCATGTAAAACTTTATCTTTTAAAAATTTTTACTCTATTTTAGTTCAGAATTCTTTTTACACTGGTTTTCTGGTGACTTTTTGTGCATTTAAAAAATACATAGTAGTGGTTTTTTTTGGGGGGGGGGGGAATATATATTACAGTTCTTATTACATTGCAGTAACTTTTAATGGGAAATATGTTCCAAATAGAAAAAAAATTTCTTAGAAAATTTCTTCCTCATCACTTTGCCAAATTTTTGTATTGTCTTCTGCACTCAATTATACAAATACAAATAAAAAACTACCTGTTATTTTATGTAAGTAATATATTCATGTTCTCTGTGGGTCACCTCTCACATGTAACAGAGTGATCTCCCCCTGTGTAAATCATTACCATTAGAAATATCTGTTCAGATCGTTAGGTAAATTAGTTTAGGAAATAACATCATCAAAAGTAATCATTTCTTCAGTTAATGATCATGTAAGATTGGATGAGTACATATTCTTCTTCAACCAAAACATCAACATTTAGATTTCACATGGTGTTCTAGCGCATTTAATGTCAAAATCACATGTTCTTTTGAAATCTGACTAAAAAGTTGGCATGAAGCATTGAAATTAAATTGTAGCATTTTCTGACAATTTTTTTCTGAGACATTTTTTAATTATGGTAAATGCATTATGTTCAAATGTAGTAAATGAGGTCAAGGTCACAGAATTTGAATCTTATGCAAAGAAATTTTACGGAAATGTATAAAATTTACATAATGTGAATTTTGGCCTTCCTGTGCACCATATAAAAAAAGATGCACACTAACACCTTGCTGTGTACAATACAAAATGGAGCACACTAACACCTTGCTGTGTACAATACAAAGTGGTGTACACTAACAGCTTGCTGTGTACAATACAAAGTAGTGCACACTAACACCTTGCTGTGTACAATACAAATGGTGCCCACTAACACCTTGCTGTGTACAATACAAAATGGTGCACACTAACACCTTGCTCTGTACCATACAAAAATGACACACAAACATCTTTGCTCTGTACCATACAACATGGTACACACTAACACTTTGCTCTGTACCATACACAAATGGTTCACACAAACACCTTGCTGTGTACCATACAAAACACCTTACTGTGTTGTGCACTTGCACCTTGTATTGTATCATACCAAAATGGTGTTCTCTAACCTCGTGTTACCATACAAAAATGGTGCACTTGCAATTCATGTGACAAGTTCATAGTAAAAATGTGTGCTAGATTAGAAAAGCATAGTTCAAAGTGACGAGCCTAAATTGAAACAAACAAAAATTCTCAACGGAAAAATTAAAGTTCATTAGAAATCCCTGTCCCAGGTTGGTTGTTCTGGTACTGTAGGTTCGTTGGTCTGTAAAACTTTTAATTTTGAAATATGAATAGAATATTGCTCAATGTGGCTTTGGGGCCTGGGTTGCCAAGGGGTCTAGGTAGTTGATTTAAACTTACCTGTACAGATCACTGTATCATATCACCAATACGGTGTGAGTTCGTGCCTGGGTTTGTACCATACAAAAAGTGGATGCGATTAACTCGCATCGCAAGTGATAAGGATGTCAGTTACCTGCCCAAGGTCGGTGGTTCTCTCCGGGTACTCCGGCTTCCTCCTCCAGTAAAACTGACCGCCGCGATATGACTGAAATATTGTTGAAAGTGGCGTTAAACCCCATTCTAACAAACAAAAACTAAATACATATAGAAAAGGGGAAAGTAGAATGTTGTATACGAGACCGCTATCCAAAATGAATAAATTTCCAACATAAACAGGTTGCCTGAAGGCCTTCACAACTGGTCAAATATCCACTCCATAAAGAAGCTGTAAAATGCTCTGAGAATAGAATGTGATGACATTTCAATGTAACAATAAAATAAGTATACAATATAAAGCAAGAAACACTTAAACAAAGAAACAATTACTGGATTACATGTTCCAGGCATTTTGTGAGCTAAATATGTTTGGGATTATTGTTAATCCTCACCTTATTTGGGGCAGTGGTGTCTCTTAACGACTCAAAATAAACCTTATAAACCAAATGCACCAGAATAAACTCTTGTATTCGATGCATAGTAAGCGACAATTACAAATTCAACCAGAAAAACAAAATGTACAGATCCCGAAAAATTATTCGTTGTTTTGACAGCTAGTTCAAAACCCAAACAAATTGATAACCTACTTGATTCTCTTAAGCTTAGATATCAATTAAATTACGTCTGGTTGGATTTAGTGTAAAAATATCATTATTAGCAAAAGAAAACAGGGTATTGTACAAATGCAAAATACAAAACTATCGACAGCATCTGGGACAAATTGTAAAACAACATATAAAATATTACTCAGTAAAACATGCATTTTATATGAAAATGATATCGATAGTTAATAAATTAATTAAAACCCTGTATGTTTGCTAAATTTCAGTATTTCGGAAGCCTTAGCCTTGCGTTAGCAATTGGTTACGATTGGATTTGTCCAGAAAACCTGGAGAGAAAGTTTCGTTCTGTAGATGTCTGCAATAATGATTCGTTGAAATATAGCTGTCTTTGTAACACAGAAGAAACATCAGTAGTTAAAGAATCTTGTATCATAAAGCCGGAATATGCACCTCTAGGTATATTGATATTGATAAAATTAAATTATATAGGTACCATTTAATTAGATCAAGAATCAACAGCTAACCGTTATTGATATTAAATATAAAGGGTAAAATGATTTCTTATTTATTCAGTTAACATTTGGAGTAAGATCATGTCAACTGACAAAGTGTACTTTTGTAGCAAATATGTTTTAGGTTTTGTTAAGCTTTTAAATTCCTGGGGTCTATTATTGATTTATTTAAAGTGGACAAAATTCATAGTGGAGATGCGAAAACATAAAATATGAACAATAATAAATCATTACAAAGATGAATAAACCGAATCGACCAAAATCCCGCAAAATTTTACACAACAGAGGTATTACCTGTGGTTTCACATCCACAACTGAAAGGATACCCTCGTCCATCGTCATGCAACTGTCATGTATAATTCTTTATAGTGTGTCATATAGTGAAGCGTCAAGCAGACCCAGGTGTCATACCATAAAAGAGCCAATGGTTGATGATCTTCAGTCTAAATAAAACTGAAATTTGACTTCACAGATTTAAATGTTTTTAAAACGGTACAGAAAAACTCTAATAATTTTCTTAAACTAACGTTTTGGTGTTAGTTTCAGAAGTAATTATAAATTATATATTCACATTAGAAGAATACTATTCCGTACATTTAAAACAGAAAAACAAGACTACATGTGAATGATTAGGATTAAAAGGTAGCCACATTTAAGTGGAAAAAACAAGCAAAACGTAAAAAATAGTCTTGTGCCATAACCATACCGCAATATTAACTCTCTTTTAAAAGCCTTCTACAAGGAAAAGAGAAAAAGTTGGCTCAATCTTTTGATTTCACGTTCCGCTATATAGATGATGTACTTTCACTGAATAACTCTAAATTTGGTGACAATGTTGACCTCATCTATCACACTGAACTTGAAATCAAAGATTCTACAGAAACAGAAAGGTCTGCTTATTACCTAGACCTACACCTAGAAATTGACAGTACGGGCGTGTTAAGACCAAAACTTTACGACAAGAGAGATGACTTTGATTTTCCGATTGTAAAATACAAAATTATCAATGTTAAAAAATATGGAAAATTTAGGTAACCTCTCATCAGTAGCATTAGAACCGAAAAATTGGAAGTCAAACATTCAAATATAGCAAAAGAAGCACTCAAAT
>JAULBM010351843.1:0-12123 GCA_032357055.1 Geukensia granosissima | reverse complement strand
CTGTATTTTATATAGAGTATCATTGTGTTAAAATTTGAAATGGATCCAAATAATAGAACTAAAGTTATTGAACGGAATCCTAACTGTCTACGGACGATGACGCCGACATGCCCATAACATAATACGACCACAAAATTTTTGCGGTCATATAAAAATTGTTGGTTATTGTGCTGGTTTTTGAGAAATAAGCTTTTGAAAAGAGGGAAAAGGATTTCTCTTTATTTTTCATAGGTTTTGCCTTGGTAGGTTCTGGCAATCAAAATCCAAGAAGAAAGAATAAAATTTCATGAAAACCTCTCAGATGACATTTTTAAGTATGTTTAATGAAAATAGGAAAAGAAAAGTGGGGGTCACTGGCAAAAAAATATAAATACTATAAAATGGATAAAACTAGGAGGTTGAAAATCAGACAAAAATGGCTGAATATGAGCAAAATCAGTTCAATATCTGAAAGCATCTGGGAAAAAATTCCAGAAAGGAGCAACTGTTATGAAACATTCAGGCAACAATCACTGGGGCAAAATGAACTAAATGTGGATAATGGAGCTCCACATATTCGTAAACTGGTTGTCTGTTTAAGGATACTAAAACAGATCCCCCCTTAGTATACTGGAAGTATGAGTATACAGAAAAATTGTAGTAGTAAAGGTAAGATTACATCAAATGTAAAAAAAAGTTCTGACCTACATGCCAAAATGGAAACTATACATAAATATAGACATACAGTAAATTAATCACCAAACTTGTTTTAGTAATAAAATCTTACATGAAAGTGTGGTTTTAATACAAGATTTCACACCAAATTACCAAGTTTTTATACCTTATTTTTATATTCCAAATTGTATTGGAGAAACCTACCTGCCACAAGGGTTTTTTCTCTTCAGGGTACATCTCAAAATATTTAATACCCATTTCTAGTGGTGTTATCTGTTTCAACTGTAAGTTTGTCCAGCATTTCACAAATTTCACTACACTCTCAAATGTATACAGACCCAGCCTGTCATTTGCATAATTTCCCATATGTGTCATGTATATATTGATCTGGAAAACAACAAAAAATACTTTACATAAAATAGTATTCTTTTCACTAAACAGTCAACTGAAGCAAAATCTAGCTTACAATCAGTTTTACCATACCATATAAAATCATATGCTTTCTATATTTATGAGATAATACTTATTTATTTGGACAGCCTAGCAAGCTCTTTATGGTAGAAGTGTGGTAAAAATGGATTCATATTCTATCACTAGTTCTATACTATGTTAAAAAATTTTCTTACAAAATGGCTTCAAAAACATGTCTTTAGAAGTTAAAATTCTACTGTCACTTGGTGGGTGGCTGTCTCATGGACAATCATGCCACATCTCCTATTTTTATATTTAAAATGCTTTACATCACCCTGAATATTGTTCATATTCATTATCTTGGATGACTTACATGTACAAGAATCTTGTTCATGAGATTACATACAAAGTCAAGAAGTTGTTAGAATGGATGAGAAACTGATTTTGAGAAAACAGATTTTTTTGTTCCTCACTTTCTAAAGGTTGCACCAAAGAAAATCTGACACAATATGAATTGAAGTGAACACAACATTTCAAAAGATAAGCCAGAAATAATATAATTCAACTGTATTGATATTGGAGATACAATGGCATTATCTGATTGGTCAAGAGAGTAACACATGACTTTGAACAAAACATTAGTCTCCCTCTCAGCATAATGTCAATTTATCATATTCCACTCTGACATCACTATCAAAAGTTGGACAAGTTTTACAAAAGATTCACTGATGGTTAATCTTTGTTGAGTGACACATGAAAATTCTATATCTGTCAGGAATTAGGCAAAATGGAATAAATCATTAATTTCCCTTCTATTATTAAAATATGAAAATTATCTGAAGAAGGTCATGTTTCCATTGGGCAAATTTCAAATTTGACTTAAGCTAGGGAAAAATGTATAATGTTATAGATTATGTGTGCATGTTTTTTCAACTACTTTTCAGAAGTTTCCTATAATAATATAACAAAGGACATAATTGTATCATTTCTGTTATACAATGTTTAAAGGCTGGTTCACAGAACCTCATACAGTACGTACATGAGCAATTTTAATTCTATTCTTTATTTACAGTCAGACATATAATATTGTTTTACATGAGGACAATGTGCAAAACAAACTATAAATTAATGACTAAATAGTTAATAGCAAATGTTTTCAAAACAACAAATATTGAAAAAATGTATGAAATTTTAGGAATTACAAATATTTTTTTATATTTTAAGACACTGAACTTTGCAGACTGTCAAAGGTTTTTAATATCTTCACTTATTTACTCTAACTTAACATTCCCAAAGCTATTTTAAATACTTAACAGATTTCAGAGAAAAAATTCTATATGATTATGAATTTTAAAAAACAATAAAAAAATAAAGTTATATTATACATCTATTTTAATACAATAAAGTCATAAAAATTTGAAGAAAAATACTACCGTATGATTTCCTTACACATGCATGAAATGTTACCACCAATTCTCCTTTCTTTAAAACATAAATATATTATATTGCATGGGTATTTTACATTTCTTTGAAGGCAAGTTCCACAACATTTCTACAAGAAAAGACAAGTACTTACAGGATTATAAAGGAATGTTTTAAAGAGTTCTCCCCCTTGTATACTTTCATCTAACTTTCTACGACCACCAGGATAACTGTCTATAAACAAGGTATGTGTAAACAGTCCACAAGTTTGTCGAGGTAGCACCTGAAAATAATTCAGTTGAAACCAGCTTTAAATTGTAAGCAAATACAGGGGTAATTGTTGCCAATTTCACTATGGGTATACAAGAACATTTATATCACAAGGTGAAGCAAGCCTTTCTGTTTTCAAAATTAAACTAAAGCACATATTTAGGACTAAAAGGACAGCACATTTAAATAAGTGTATTTCCCATTACAAGTCTATTAGAACAATTTCTCTTTAGACCTATGATTCAGAAGACTTATGAAAGGTTACTCCTTGAAATGTACATATTTAGCATAACAAAATTCTCCATATTTATTCAACATTTATAATTATGTATTTTTATAATTACAATTACTGTTCATGAAATAACAAATATAAGCTGGAGCAATGCCAAAAGCAGAAATAAAAAATATTTCTTTAAATCATTGCAAACTATTTCTTATGTATAGTATTGAATTTCTAGCAAAGTCCATGTTGTTTTCACCTTAAATGATTTTAGCAATATCACATCTAAAATCTTACCATTATGCCTTTGTGAATAAAGCCCCTCCTCTTCCATGCCGGATGAAGTCGGGGGTATTCCTCAGTGCTTGTGACCCGTATGTCCCAGACATTTTTCCAGGACTGATACAAAGGTTGGTGTATTGGGTAAACCCCAGAATGATGTGGAGCAACTGCATATTTATGTATCACTGATATACTGTGTTCCTATTGTAACATAAAATAATCAGCTTTTTATTCTAAATATCTACATTCCTGTTCTAAGCTTAAAATGAAATGACATTAAATTGGGAACTGGAACAAAGATAATGATTGTATTATTCTGATATATGGCATGTATGGCATTGACAGACAATGGGGGAGGTTTTGTTATCCAGAAAAAAATAATTTAATCACATCAAATTTTGTTTTCACACAAAGTGGGGCTACCTGACCCATTTGTCACAATTTCATGTTTGTCTTCTGTTACTAGTTCATAGTTGTTGGTTGTCGGAAGGTTCAATTAACTGTGATATTCAGAATATTTTATGACACTTTTGTAATTCTAAAATATTTCAAAGGTAGATTTTATTTGGGCTTTATGTGGATCCCAAAAAGAAATCAATTATCTGTGACATTTGTGATCAGAGTTTGACGAATTTTGTTTTCTTATTGTCAATTTGCAGTTTAAAATAAGATAGATTGTATGTTTTTCTCTACTTTAAATAATTTACAGGATTATAACCATGCTATGCAAAAGGAGATTGAAGTGTGTGTGTAAAGTCTTAACCATATCTTTTCACAACTTTCCAATGATTGGACTGTAACAATACATTACTTGTACTCACTTTTGCAAACTCATAGTTTTTGATCATGGAAGTTTCAAGTTTTGCCTGATCAAATTTATGGCTTTGTTCATGTCTCCACATGTGACCAAACCACCAAAATTTGTTTCTATGCTCTGTAAATAGACACATTAGTTATGACCTTCTCTAAAGTGATATACATGACCATCAACACTATAATGTACATAATCAGGGTTGCAATGAAGGACACCCACTGTAAATCTAAAAAGAACATTAATTATATAATCATGATTGCAGTGAAGGACACCCACTGTAAATCTAAAAAGAACATTTATTTGAAACAATATATGAAAATATAACTCTGTATACATGTATACCATAACATAAATGAAATTGTCACATAGATCTGAATATCACTTTGAATCATAGCCTGCATCAACCATGTCAACAAGTATCTTGCATCAACCATGTCAACAAGTATCCTGCATCAACCATGTCAACAAGTATCCTGCATCAACCATGTCAACAAGTATCCTGCTTCAACCATGTCAACAAGTATCCTGCATCAACCATGTCAACAAGTATCCTGCATCAACCATGTCAAACTTGTAAAAGTTGTACACAGTTATCACAAACATGATAGAAACTTATTTTTTACACAAAAAAACTGTTACTCATATCTTACTATTTTTGAAAATCCAAGAGTAAAAATTTTAACTTATAATATTAGTGTGATTGCAAAACTTTCTAGAGTAACTAAGAAATACTTGTAAGTCAATCTTAAAAAAAGTTTATTAGTTGCAGTCATTGTTTTAATATTTAGTGTCTTTCAGTAGAACTTTCATTGGTGTTAATGTTCCTTGTTTTTCAAACTAACCAGAACCAATCTTGCGGTGTAAACCAATTTTGTCAAACTTTTTATAGCTGACCTTTCCACCATGTGATGTGAACCATATTGTTTCTTGATTTCTTACATTGGCTGTGAGCCTTCTTTTAAATACTTGTGGGAAGAATCTAAAAATTTATACCTTAGCTTCGTAATGTATGGTGTGAATGTTAATGCTATATATACCCTACCTTCTTAGCCTGTTTGGTGTGAATTTTGTTGTTCATATTTATAATTTACCTTCTTGACTTGTGATGTTAATATTATTGTTAATGCTGTTTCATCTTGTGGTGTGAATCTTCTTATTCATACTCTTTTGAGCTTACCATCTTACTTTGTGGTGGGATTTTAGTTGTTTCTCTTTACAGTTACCTTCCTAACCTGTGGTGCAGTTCCTTGTTAACATTTTTCATAGCTTACCTCCTTACTGTGTTTTTTTTTCTATTGAAGTTTATAGCTTACAGTAACTTCTTACCTTGTGGTGTGAAAGTTTTGTTCCTATGTGAACCATATTGTTAAAGCCTTTTTCCCTGATCTTTTTACCTTGTGTGAATTGTGCTGTTAATGATTTTTATAGATTGCCATATTACTTAGAAGAGAATGAGAATCTTGTTATTACTGGTGTTAAGTACAGATCACATAAGAATCATGCAGTGGGTGAAAAATCCATCTTTTTGCAGCCTTTTACAATAGTGATAATTTAAAGCAGTCATTATATCTCATTTGTAATATTATTATTGATAAATGTACTGGTAATGAAGGAGGTAAGGAAAATTGAAGAAAACATTACTGCTTATGTATTTATGTAGCAAAAACAACTGATGGAAAGTGTTTTTTTTAACATAGAATTCTAAAAAGATGTTTCAGCTGATTTCATTGTTTTCACAACCTTAGATACAACTTTTATTTGTATTTTTTATCTTAAATATGAGATTTTAAAAGCTTTTAGATGTTTAGAAAGATTGCAAAAAAATTTATAACTTATACACTTTTCCTCTAACCACATGATTTTTCAACCTGTACTTAATAGTTTACCTGCTTAACCTCTGGTGTAAATCTTGTTACTAATGACTATAGCTTACTCTTTTACCTTGTTTTGTAAATCTTCTTGTTAATTTCGCTTATCGCTGACCCACTGACCTTGAATCTTGATGTTAATGTAGTTTCTACTATATGCTTGTTTTTCATTGTAAATCTTATTTTTTGTGTTGTTAACCTGTACATTTGTAGCTCATCATCTGTGTGAGTTTTGTTCCTATGGTTTATCTACTTATCTTCTCGTGTGAATCTAACTTTATGGCTATTTATAGATGAATTTCTGCACTTGTTGTGTGAATATAAATTTAATGCTGTTTACACCTGACTTTTTACCTAGTGGTGTGAATTTTGTATTAATGCTGCCCATGCCGGTAAATGTAGCTTACCTTTGTACTCTGCAGTGTATGTTTAGCAATATAAAAATGTGAAATATTAACTGTATGTATATGAGAATTTATTATTCTTAATCTGATAATTTTTACATATAACCTAATAGTTTAAGGTCTCCAGCATCTTCTATAGAGGTGCCATGTTGATAAAACCATCCAGAAAATCCCAGATTAAAATGAAAGTTGTTTACATCTTTCTGTAATCTTTCCTGTGATTTTACCATTGCCTAAGAATAGACAGAATATATAAAGGACATTAACTTGTCCAAATTCTAGATATTTAAAGTTGGAGAAAAAGAAGGTGACATTATACAGTATATGAAGACCAAGACCAATCTATGGCTGGTAGCTGAACATGATATAGAATTGGAAAGAAAAATAAAGGAATTTATTTTTGTTAAGTACATGTAGATGTACTGCATACATTTATTTGATTTTCATATTTTTAAGATCGCAAACTAGTAATATGATTAACTCCTAATGACTCCCAACTTCTAATAACACAATTTCGTGGTCCCTTTAACTTCAAGCTAATGAGAATCAACTGTATACATGTATGTACATGTAATATACAGTTATTATTGAACAAGCATACATACAAATTGGAAAAAACATACACTTTTTATAGTTATCCATAACCAGATGACACTTTATTTTCATAACCTTATGAGACAAGTGAGTTGTCATAGCATGCATGCAGTTTTACACATCAGCCGAAAGAATTATTTTTAAGCAACGAGGAACTTAATATCTAACTCACCTCTACATCCTCTGCTGTCATTCTGGTACCAGTTGCTCCAACAAATATGTCGTCCACATCTACCTGAATGTATCGGTCAAAAGATAAACTCAACTTCCCATGAGACAGGTATGACAAACCATCTACAAAAATCAGCTGATGTACCCAAAAACTCAGATCATTTCCAAAAAATATTCGCTGTATTCCATCTAAAGTTCCACGATCCAGAATAGAGCACACAACCGTAGAATTATCAGGTTCATACCGAGAATTCAAGTATGGAGGAGGAGCAAGTTTTGCATAAGATAAAGGTTCATAAGTTGAATGATTATATTCAAACACAACCCAATCATCATCTTCAATTTCATCTGAAACAGTCTCCCCTGGTTTGGTTATTCGCCAGATATCAGTAAATGCATTCAAACGATAATCTTTGACTGCGACATTATATCTTAATATCAAAGGTAACCCAGGTACTTTTTCTTTTTCAATTCCATACTCATCTGCTGAATGTACAAATATAATCATGCCGATCTTGAATTGCAGGCAGTATTTGTCTATAAGCTGTCTGTTTTCACTATCCATATTAACATATGCTTCAAGGCTTGCGAAAATTAAAACGGCAAACCGTCCTTTATCTAGGTGAGTTAATGTTGGTAAAGTGTGACCTGCATTTTCAATTTTATATTCAATACGAGCATATTCTAAAGAACTTGTTATAAATTTTGCTGTTCTAGTATACTGAGATTCAACAAAAACCAAGACTTTGCTGTTTAGTTGATTTTTCTCTATTGAACTGTGATCCTTTGGTGTAAATAATGACTGCTGAAGGTTGTTCAAACGACATGATATATATGGATTTGGTGGGTTTGCCTTCCTACGCACTTGATCAGGGTTCAAGAAATAATATCTGAAAACTATCAATAAAAGAAATCCAAAACAGAGTATTGTAATGGTAGTTCTAGTTCGTCCAACTCTATGAAAAGGTGGTTTGCGTAAATAATTGGTTTTCAATCTCTCCCAAAACCTCCTCAACATCATGGTGATTCTGCCGTTTTCTAAGTTATGTCTAACGGGACTATATCAAACCAAAAACAACAAAAGACAGTCCTAGAATATACCGTTGTTATGATGGCTTCCATACTTGTCTGCATTGAAGGATTGTCATCATGGTTTGTTATCAAAAACTTCACACTAGCACTGTCTTTGTATTTCACCTCTTTAAAGCTTCAAATAAATAGTCATTCATCTCATTTCCCTGCAATAGAAAACTGATATTTAAAATAGGCTTACTTGTTCATTTAAGAACTACATAAATTTACCTTGAAATTATAATATACTTACTTAAGTAGGGCTGTGTGTGTGTGTGTGTGTGTTTAATACTTGCTGAAAATAGTGTGTTCAGTGTAAAAAGGGCAGTATTAAAAGTATCTTAAACTTGAAATACCAAACGATACAAATGAATAAAAAGTATAGGGGAAACATGTCTTATATATAATATTTTATATGACTTCAAAAATAAACATTGGATATCTTTTTGTAATTTATTCACATCATTTAATTCAAGACATTATTTTTATTTCATAGGTGTCAACATGACAAGATTTTGAAGATTTGCTCATACTAATTTCATCTAATGTGTCAATATTTATTGACCATTAACAATACCCTAAAGAGTTTACCTTCCTTTTCCCTGTTCAAAGCTCCTTTAAAAGGAGGAATTTTTCAGATAGAGGTAAAAAGTACCAGTGTTTTTATTTTATCCACTCAGGAAGAACACTTCATACCTGTTTACCATTCCTCTTAACAAGAAGACTGTCTTTTTAGGTCAATCTTCCTCTCTGAGAAAGTCTTCCTCTTTTATAAAATCTTTTCGATGTTTAAAATTTAAACGAGTAAATGTGGTCTATTTGCTCTGTTACATTGGAAATACTGCCAACAAATTATATTGTTGTCAAATTTTTTTTTAAGCTAAAGTTCGTCAGTTTGAAAATTGACATAGAGACATTATGGTACACATTTAATAAATTGCACAAGAAAAAAGCAAATTCTGTTATCCATCTGGCAATCGGCAATGCAGCACAGCGGAAACTAATTCTTCATGACCAAACTGGCTAAACAGGAATCAGTAAAATATTCTTGACAACTGGGAGTCTGCAATTTGATTCCTCAATCTGGACTGCAACCACCTGGAAATCTCTTATCAAAAGCCTCAGACTTGCAGCAAGATTTGGGCAGGGTTTCTGATTCCAAAATCTTGAATAGATATTACATTAAGAAAATTTGTTATCTATGACATCTATTAATATTATTATAATATTAAGATTCATCATAAGGTTTTGTTCCAAATGGCCACTAAATTAGGTCATTATTTTTGTTATTTTAATTGATGGCAGGACCTAGATAAGACATCTTCAAAATCAGTTTTACTATGAAATAAAAATTCCTTTGCCTGATTTTGTGTTACATTTTTTTCTTGGATATCAGAATACATGTAAACAAGTTAAAATTACAAAATTTTCATGACATTTTCCCATGTTAACTTTGCAATTTTGTCACCTGTAATAACAAGTAAACAAAGACAGGCAAAAGATAACCTACCGGGGTAATGGTGAAATGTGGACAATCTCATGTACAGAGCAGTCCCCTGGTACTGCACACCTAATGTTTCATCATGTAAGCAAACTAGTTTCAAACATATATATATAACCATTATTAGTCTAAGAATAGTTTCGATTTATCCAATGAAGCATTGACCTGTAATTCAGTAACAAACATAAAGACCCCTTGCTGTGGAAAATTTAGTAATGTACAATTAAAGTTTGTAAATAAGGCTGATAAAAGACAGATTAAAAACTGATATTTTGTCATTAATTAGAGCTTATATTTTCTTCAGAAAAGTGGAATAGGGAATTTCAAAAATCAATTTTGTTGGTGCTTGACATAGTTTCATCTTTAGGTCCTTATTAAATTATTTGCCCAATGTATTTGTTGATCGCATTTATTATTATTGATACTTGAACATGGACACATAATTGTATATTGGCTGTTTCCCTTATCTCGATACCGTATAAATGTGTAAATGGAAAGTAAAAATAGCAGAGGTTGGAAATGATGTGACGCACCGTATCACTGTCTGGGCAGTACAATTGAACTTGACTATACTACTGGAAAAATACTGGATATTGGCTTATTTCCACTTTTCTAAATCATGCAAAAATATATAGCTAATACCGCATAATTTTAAAACTGAATTTATCTGAAAAATGAACAGTTAAATAGTCAACCTAGGTCTAGCCATCAGAAAAAAATAAGCATTTTATAGCAATCTTTTCTATACTCGGTATATAAAATATCACCTTATTAAGGTTCACCATAACTTTGCCGAAATGGACCCCTGAACCAGGCGGTATTTTACATTGAGTACTTATCGTTTTTCTGAGAATTTCAATTTAAAATTATCTGGTTTTGCTGTCTACTTTCTTTGCATTTTTGAGAAGAATGGAAATTAGCCAAAGTCCAGTATTTTCCGTATAACATTGATTTGTTTGTTTGAATGGTTTTTAATGCCACTTTTAACAATATTTCAGTCATATCGCGGCGGTCAGTTTACTGGTGGAGGAAGCCGGAGTACCTGGAGAGAACCACCGACCTTGGGCAGGTAACTGATAAACCTTATCTGGTGCGATGCGAGTTAAACACGAACTGTTTTTGTATGGTACAAACCCAGGCACGAACTCACGCCGTATAGGTGATAGGATACAGTGATCTGTACAGGTAAGTTTCAATAAGCCACCCAGGCCCCCGTATAACATTGAGATCATCCACATTTCACCTTGATTTCTTTTGGTCTGTATTTGTCAACATGTAATTAAAGGTGACAAAATTGCAAAGTAATGCAGGAAAATGTCACGGAAATCTTGCAGTTTAACTTGTTTACATATATTCAGATACCAAAGAAAAAATAGAACACATATATATCAGGTACAGAAATCTATATTTTACAGTTAAAATGATTCTAAATATACCATACCTAGGTGCAACTATCAATTAAATAACAGAAACTGGATAGTTATTGCTGTACTCAGTATGAAACTGGAACCATTTTGGTGGCCATTTTTAACAATACCTCAGATGAACCTTAAATTCTTGAAAACTGGATGCTGTTAATTCACAGGAATAGTGTTACAGCAGTCAAAGTTTGGAAAGAATTAAATTTTGTGGAAAGAGTTTATTTAAGAGGTGTCAAGTGAATTGATCATGACGGGAGCCTCCTGCAGATTTTAAGCAAAACCTGGAATCTTCCAAAACCATGTCTGTCTCCCGTCAGGAGTAAGAATCTCCCACTCATTTCAGAAGGCCAATATTTTTTCACAACTCGAGGTTTATCCTTTATAATAAAATAATTTTTTTGCAGAGAATAAATATCCGTTTTGTGACTTTCTTGTCATTTTCATGACATTTTGGTTCAACAGAAGACTCAGTGGGGATTCTGGTGGAATGCAAATGAAACCTGCATGATGATTAAGTCTTGTGTGGACAAAAGTTTGAGGTTGGCTTGTCAAGTTCAAGTGGATGCATACTCAGTCCAGAAATGGAATTTATATCAATGGCAATTGATCTAAAACTAGAAAAAGTTCATGTTTATTTCTAAAAAATGAATTTCGTATCAAAATCCAGTCCAGCTAAACAAGGATTTCAGTTCAAGGAAAGTTATAGTGAACGCTAATGAAATTTAATGTGAGTTCTGGTGTAAATGAAAAAAAATATATTCTTTACACTTTATAGTACTGCAAAAGCAGAGCTACAACAAACATCAAAGTGGATCCTTCTCAAACTATGAAATTGATATGTAAAAAAATACTAAATAAATACATTGGAAGAACTAATGTATGAAAAGAATGATACAATAATAAAGAAGTCTCCTTCTTTTTTTTAAATTTATTTTACATAAACTAAACAGAGGTGCTTCGCAAGCACATAATACGACCGCAGCACGTTGAAATGTGAAAGGTGGACAAAAGATCTTTTGG